>OMNM01001320.1:14627-27949 GCA_900302745.1 Parablennius parvicornis
AAAAGGCCCTGGTCTCTTATCACATTGCATCAGCTCACTGGCTAAAACTCCTCTGCTGACATCCTTTGTATAATAAATGGGGAAAAAGTGCAGGCAGTTCATTTGCTCACTCTTTAGTGGAACGGATTTCTTATGGTGTTTTGTTCTTGCTTTGTTTGTATGCTTTTATTTTAAACTACAAGTGAGATGATGTGTTTTCAAACTTGTTCCACTGCTTAAATGTATTTAGTACCATTTCTAAAATTAAGAAACATATTATAGCCGTTACTGTTGTATTTTGAAGGCTAAAGAGGCTAAAAAGAGCCCAACTCGAGATATATTTCATTATAAAAGTAATTGCCTGAAGGAATGTGTTGCATAGAGTAAATAGGGAGGGATAATATATGGGCAAGATACGATTTGTTCCTCTTTCTGGCTGAGTGCTTACACCAGAAAGTTCATATATGACTTTTTTTTTTCTTTCTTTCTTGGTGCATGACACAAATCTGTATTATCCTCCTTTTAATCCATTGACAACTAGAGACAAGAAATATTTCATCAAGCTTGGGGGAATTGTAATACTCCCACACAAACTGCACTATTGAATACCAGCCTGATGTAAGTGCCCATCACTGTCCTAATTGGTTTCCTCTGGCTCTGCTCGGGCTCTCTCACATTCTGACAGTCCCTCACTCTCTCTTTCTTCCCGAGGCATCGGGCACATCTTTCTTGCTCTCTTTCCCCTCTGCAGTGCCGTCTTTGCTTGGTCTTGCTGGCTTGCCCTCCATACACAGTGACTGATTGCAATAGGGCCACGTAGCACTTGCATTAAACTATATCTACTATATCACTCAGAGAGACAACATCTACCATTAGTTTCCATGTGAAAGCTTATCTGGCTAGCTAACTAGCTGTTACTACTGATTTTTTGTTGTTTTCATGAAATTTGATGGAATGGTTTAGAAGTTGGCCTCTTGAAAGGACAGGACAACACATAGTGTAGTGCTTAGTATTGTAATACCACCATAAGAATACCCAGGTTTAATTCCACTAATGACGTCTGTGTGATTTTTTTTTTTTTTTTCCAGTACAGTCACACCACCCAAAAGACATGTTGTTTGGTTAATTACGGGCTCTCAAGTGGATGTAGATGAGTGTATGAGTCTTTGTGTTAGGCCTCTGATGGACTGGTAAGCTGTGCAGAGAGTATCCTGTTCTTTGCTGGCTTCCTTGCAACCCTAACTTTAAAAAAGGCTGCTATAGAAGACTTTTTTTTTTTTTTTTTTTTAAATCCCCCCCTTTTTTTAAAGCCCTCTGTGGTTATAGCCAGGTAGGGAACCACATGAAATCCCATAACAAAATAAAATGTAGTCAGTGTTATATGGCTATGTCAGAATTCCCATAATCTGGTGATGGTAACAAAAAGAAAAAAACTACTTTCACTACTTTGTAAGCCAGTATGACTGTAATTGCACATATATATCTGGAGAAAGATGTATGTTCCAAAAATATTTCTTACCTTTTTGGCTGAGCCCACTGATAACTGGAGTAACAGATGTGAATTTTTGGTTTTGGAGTAGAATCAGATGTGTATTTCTTTACACAACCCTTTTATATTAAAACAGTGGTTCTCAATCTGGGGTTAGGGCCCTCCATGGGGTTGAAAAATAAAACCATGATTAGATCATTTTGATAATGCAGAACAGATAATGTCAAACTGTGGATGATGCTTTTGGTATTGTAAGGTTTTGGTAAAACAAACACAACAAGCTGTGTTAACTGGGGGTCAAATGGGGAAACACTGATTTCAAAGGCCAAGGATCAATACTTGATTTTAATCTTTGGTAGTGTATGGAAATCAGGGTAAAATTAAATTTTAGGAAGATTTTTAGGAAGAACCACACAATCATTGCAGGTAGAATGTTATGTTTGGCTCAAGGGAGGACTCTGGACACCGCTGGCAGAGTAGAAGCTCATCCAAATACAATCACAATATCCTAGAGATCACAGGAGACTATTACTGAAACACTGCAACACAGACGGAGATGCTGTAGAGCTATCCACAAAGGAAACCAGAAACACAGATGGACCCACGACAAGAAATAAAACTCAGACCACGTTTACAGGAATCCTCATTTGTGGCGAGTCAGATCTGCGTTTATGTGTAAATGTGCGGCCCAAGCGCAGAGAAATATCAGTTTTTTCAAATACCCGGGTATGTGTAAATGTGGCCTCAAGCTCTATATATACGCTGTTGTCAGTATGTTAATGCAAAATAGCAGGCTAATTATTACATACTTTTCGAAATTATCAATATGTGTGAGAAAATTAAGTACTCTTGTACTTTTTATTGATGTACATTTTACACTACACACTCTCATCTAGTCCAAATCCTATTCATCTACAGCAAGATTAAATATTATTTTCAATCTGTGCTTGAATCATAAAACATATGAAAATATGGGCGCTGAAGAAAAGCACACATGCTTCTGTGGTGAAGAAATGCTCACAGTGTCATTAAAAAATAAATAATTCTGGGTACATTATGATAAAAGACAAGCAACGTTATGCTTTCCTGCCTGTCGGCTGTATATGACGCATTACATGTATATTTTTATGAATTGCAAGGCATTTGCATTCCTTCAATATGACAAATATCGTGTTATTTTACATACAAATATGAAAACACCTAAATCATGTTATGCATGAGATTAAAGCCCTCCGGGGCTTTACACACTGCTCACGAGGGCAGCAGCTGACATACTATGGACAGTAGACACCACGATGCCACCACTGTGTGTACTGAGGCAGCATGGCAATAGGAAATAAAGCTCATTCAAGTGTAAACCTCAAACAAACCTCCTGTGTGTCCCAAAAGTCAGTCTGCCCTTCATTGTTAGAGGAGCAGCTGCAGGCTCTGCAGAAATAACTACGGCCCAGCGAGTCATAATAACCTGTGGTGCATCTGAAAATGTTAACATTCATTTATCTGCTATTATTTCCGTCTCATACATATTAGCTGGGACTTATCCGCAGCTCTGGGCGAGCTTTGACGCGCCACATATGCCACTTCTTTTCTGCACTTATGCACACTTGCAACCTTAATGTGTTCCATTGTGTGCTTGAAGGTGACTGCTCCAGGTTTAATGAGTCGAAGTCCATAAATTATTCACAGATTATGTTGTGGTTAATGACAGTTTACATTTTGACCCAGCTGCTCATTTATTATGACGAAATTGAATTTTTTTCTTTTCTTTTGGAAAGAAGTAGCAGAAGTGAAGTTGTCAAATTGTTTGCAATTTATTAGACTATGGAAAGTAAATATGCAGGAATACAATAGAATAGAAATAAATAAAGGGCACAAAGTATACATCTTCAACATTTTCTCATCTGTGTAGAATTGACACCACAAACTTTTCATTAAATCTAGTTTCAACCTCTTAAACGCATGCCAGCATCCCAGATAAAGTCAACATGCAAGTGTTAACAGATTATATGGCATCCACATGCCTGCATAGTCTCCAATTCCCTCCTGTGGGTATCAGGTGATTGAAGGGAAGTAGAGCGTAACAGATGTAAAAACTCCTCAACACAATCAATTAACACAGGCCAACATTGTCAAATCCAAATTTAGGCTTGGTGTTGGTTAGTTTGGATTGTTAGACCCCTCCAGTGGAAGTTGTTTATGTTCCTCTTCATACTGTACCTGTGCGAATGGCAGCTAATGGAGAAAAAAAAAACAAGCTGTGCTGAAACCAGATAAACATATGCAGGAAGCACAAATGAAATAAGGACAGAAACAGCCTTCCACAAACTTGAGGCAATATTTAGAATTACTAAAATTAAGAAGAGTTACATCTGGAAACCAACAAGATTTTATATTTACGGTCTTAAACATATGGCCAATTTCGACCATTGCTCATGGTGACAGGAGAAGTGGCGATACCTCTTCTGTCAATTAGCATATATGTCAAAGTTACACTCTTCTGTAATACTATTGAAACAACTATCAAACGGATCAGAAAATCGTGATTGAAACGTACTTGCATGTTCATTGATTATGACATTTTCCATGTGCTGGAATTAGTAGATGTCAGTCAAAGAACTGCTACAAGACTTTTCACTTTTTAGTGGAAGTAACACATCATTTCTAAAAGCTGATTAAGTTCATGTTTTACTACATGTGTCTGGGAGGGAGTCTTATGATAAATATAAACCATTTGCTGAGGTTTGATGGACTTTTTAATAATTGCAGATGTTTTTTTTAAGTGCCTTGTCTTGGCGTGTTTCATTGAAGCACAGTTTGTAAAACATCAGCGGGAATAGACCCGCTGTCTTCTCAAAGAAGACTATAGTGGCAGTGATCACAATATGAACTGCTCCACAGACGGAGAGTAACCCAGGGACAAAGTGGGACATAAAAGCAGCTCTGCACATATAGGAAACTAACAGAACATGGTCCCCGGAAAGCTTGACGGCCTTGTTTGTTACTTCACAGAATATGCATTTAAGTATAACATGGGCCCTCTGTGAAAAAAGACCCAATGGTATTTATCACAAGGAGAATGCAATAAAAGTCTCCGAGCAGCAATCATGCAAAAAAGAAAAAAAAGAAAAACACACCCACAAAAAAAAAAAAAAAAAAAAAAACCCCCAAAAAAAAAAAAAAAAAAAAAAAATGTAGTATTTACTCAAACGGAGGTTAATATAGGATAAAGTGAACGCCGGGGGAAGTAAGCAATACAATTATTCAGACCAGTGATTACCCAATCATGATTCTGTAGAAGCCAGCAGTGTGACGTACCATATATTCTCTATATTGGCTCATATTTTCACTTAGAAAGAATAGTTTTTCATCCCTCCTGCAAAATAGCTTTATCACAGTGTTTCAACAGGGAATAATTGAGTTAATGTATTTATAAGAACCTTTTTTATTGCTGTTGCAGTGGTGCCAAGTTCACCAGCAACAGTATCATGCAGTGGTGAGGGAAAGAAATGAAAGAGCCACACACTGATCAGCCATAACATTATGACCAGCATAATGCATAATACTGTACAGGTCCACAATGCCACCAGAATAGCCTTAACTCACTAAGGCACGGACACCAAAAGACCCCTAAAGTTAGTCATGAAACCTCCACAGGACCTTTTGACTGCAGGTGATATATAAACTTATTTGCTTTTGTTTTTCAGGTCTCTTCTGATAGATGATTAACTCAAATTGATCTGAATTTCCTCTTGTGCAATGTGCATATTGTAAACAAGGTCAAAAGCATAGAAATCAATGACAAATTACTAAATACTAAATCAACAAACTGCTTCACCTCTGAAATATTTCTGGTGGGAACTGCAGATGCACAAACAAACTTAAATAACATAAGCCAGTCAGAACTGGTTTGAGTCGGGGGGTATTTGACAGGTCACGGTTTTTTCTAAGAAAAATCCTTATTAAAGCCATTAAATGTGGCCTTGCCTTCTTGGTGGTCAATCATTGGAAGCATGTTCCACAGGTGGTGGTGCAAATAACAGTGTATTCTGGCCTATGGATGTAATGAGGGCCGACTGTGATCGTACATGTGTTTCAAGTTTCATTCTGTGCGGAGCATGCACAGGCTAGTTAAAGAGCATTTCCTGTTCATCCACCAGGTGGTGATCTCACTGTGACTGTAAAATTTGGTCTGTGGAATTCATCCTGGCTGGACTGTGATCACACATGTAAGGTTTCAGGCAGATAACAGCATGTAGAGAAGAGTTACACATCACTTTCCGTTTCATGGCAAACCATCAGATTTTCATTAGAGCGCCACAGCCTTTGAGTTTTTGAGAAACATTTTTGTTACATTTTTCATCAGGAAGGTGGCATCTACTGGCCAAAGTTCAGGTGGGAGTTCAGGCTCAGCTAGCACTTACCCTCTCGAAGGCCATTGTTATAAATATTTTACACATAAACAGTAAGTGGATTTTACTCATATAGTGCTTTTCCACTGCTTGAGCAGCCCTTAAAGTGCTTCACATAATTAGTCACGTTCACACACACACATTCACATGCCAAAGGAGGCACCCACCCTGCAAAGTGCCTAATCCATCCATTGTGAGCAATTTGGTGTTCAGTGTCTTATTCAAGTCCACTTTGACCTGCAGACAGGGAGAGATGGGAATCGAACTAGCAACTTGTGATTGGGAGATGACCGCTCTATTCACCCAGCCACATGGTCAAATGTGTAGCCCATAGTTATGCAAATGACAAAACAATGTAAGGGATGCTATGGAGCCCCTTTGCCAGACATTTGCACAATAACCTTAATATATAAATTTTTTTTTACATCTTCTGATGTGTGTGAACATTTTCATAAAAACGATTTAACGTTTAGGTCCTCAAAAATGCAGCAGTAGAAGAAAGTAAGATAAAATGATAATTTCTTTCATTACAATAGGGTTCTCACCCAATTCTGCTTTTGCTCTGACCCTAAATATACCGTATGTATATCGTGCAGCACAAATACGGATCACGAGAGCTGCAGTTTAACCCGTCTTCTACCCATCACAATTTGTCAATATCACTTGAAGCGTTTGTGCATTGCAATTTCCCTGCTCTTAACACAGCAAATGTGACAAGAAGCCCACTTTCTGCCCAATATGCCCCACCCCCTCACATCTGCCACAGTGAAAAGATAATCAGTGATTTTCTCTTGACTTGCTCTAATGCTATGGCTGATTGGTGCAACTCCAGAACACATGAGTGCAGCACTTGGGTGACTGTTTGACAAAGTGCCATTTATGCTTATATAGAGGACGCCACGGATCCCATTGGTGCTTTGCCATCACAAATGAAGTCATCATCAGCATCAGTTGAATAAAAAACATAAATAGCAGAAGCCAAACATCTACACAGCCTACCGTTTGTGTGTGTGTGTAGTTTTATATGTTAAACATCACTAATTAAACCACAGTTGAATTTGTCAGATATCAAAACCTCAAACAGGTCTATGCGAGCAACCCTACAAAATTATAACATTTGCAATAACTGACTTTCAAAGTTAATTATTTCAAAATTAATGGACAGCATGTTAGGGTTTGTTGAGAGGATTACTCATGCCTGCTCTTGGTGGTGCAGAAGGTCAATGAATGAAAAGCCCAAATGAACAAAATCACAAGGTCCGGACTCGCAGAACACTAGAGAGTGAGAATTACAGACAAACCAACAGCCAGTACGTGCAGAAGAGTTCCCATATATACCACAGTCACCAGGTGAAGACAATCACACACTCAGAAACAGGTGAAAGACATCAAGACAGCAATCAGACACAAGGCGGGGAAATCAAGGAGCCTGAAATGTGTCAGAATCTCAAAATGAAATGAAACGTGAACCATGACTTTTCAACCCTCATTAAAAGCAAAAGAATAAGAGAGAATTTAAGCCACATCATGGCCAGAGAAACAGATAACCACCAGACGATCCCATACATGCTTACATGCTAAGCTTAAACATTCCACCAACAGTGTTTACATTTTAATTCGCTTTGTCTACTAAGTCCTAAGAAGAAAAAAAAAAAAAAATCAAAGTTTATTCTATTAATGGCGCCTACAAGCTTTCACAAAGTCACTCTTACATTACAGATTCAATACTAATGACATTTTTCAAGCAAAAAGAAAGTTGGCTCTCATTGTTACATCTAGCTTCTATTAGCTCTTGAATTTTGAGTCTCAGTGTTATGCTAATATCTACTAATTTTACTAAAACAGTGCGACCTCAAGTGGAGAAATGAAAAGAATCAGTTTATTAGGTGCCATCCCATGGACCAGATTAGACCCGTGACTCATGATCAGGTTTTTGGCCGGCGGGCCACAGGTTTGACGAGTAGGTCTCCCTGGTTTTAATGCTCTGTAGCTACTCTCCTGAGAGCACAGGGCGCGGCATTCGGACAGATAGGTATTAATAATGAGTGTGCATTTTTGCTTTTGTCATGACTGACGACTCCAGAGAGCAGTATTTGGTTCAGGCTCAAGAGGACTCCATGACAAAGATGATCACTATCATTAATAGATGTATACACATAACTCAACCTGTCATACTGACTTTTTCCAAAAGTTAATTCAGTTTAAGTTTATTAACCTCAAATTGAGACTACCTTCTAATGAATGTCACGCCCTGGGCTTTGTCAGAAACGTATTCATATTTGATCACTATATGACCAGAATCCTCCCCTACCCAAGAGACGTTCATCCTTCATCTTAAATTCATTAAAGTAGAAAGAAATATCAGTGATTTAAAACTGAACTCCAACCAAAATGTTGAGGAATCTACAGCCACCTTTATGCATGAAGTTTCAAACTGTGTTCCAGTAACAATATTGTATCAGTAAACGTGTTACTGCAGGAGCTGCTCCAGCTGCGAGGCGTTAAAGGTCCGTATTGTTTTTACGCAAGTTATTGAAAAAGTCCATGCACTTGTGTGTGTGTGTGTGGATGAGATTGGGGGACTTGGCAGAAGGCTGAGGATGTATATGTGATGTGTCTTTCTTTCACAAAATCTTTGATAATATATGGAAGAGCAGTTGAAAGCAGGTTTTAATGACAGCTCAGATGCTTTCTGCTTAGGTCACTTTCTAATAAATAAATGACACGTACTTAAAAGCCTTTAAAAATATGCATATGTTGTATTTTCTGATTTCAAATAATAAATTAATGAAAACAATACAAATACATAGAGGTGGTGGTTTGATATGATAAAAACATGGAACCATACGTCCCAACATCTAGAAATCCCTGAAAACAAAGAGGATCATCATGTTTACATTGTGACCATTTTAACCACACACTCCTACACTACTGTGATGGTCTTTACTCTTTTTGGTGTGTGTTTCTCCTTTGTTCCCCTGCAGTGTGGAGGAAGCACGGCTGACCTGCTGTCTCTGGAGGACAGTGAGGCACACCTGGATTCAATCTACTCTCAATCTACTCACATCTAAAAAAAAAAGAAAAAGAAAAAGAAAAAGAAAAATGCTCTTCATCTATTAAATATTGTGCAGTTTTTTTTAAAATACTGCCAATGCGCACCACGGCTGTAGTGAATAGTTCTTCTGTATATGATACACAACAATGTTTGTCTCCAGAGAATCATGATTGTGACCTGATCGTTTTATAGTTTAGTGACCATAATAGCAATTCAGCTTCATTGTCTGTCCATGCAAATGTCCATGTACTCACCATTACTAATGTCTGTAGCATATTGTTCTTTGCATGCATGTGTGTGTGGTTTTATTACATATTATAGTACCGTAAATCACAGCCTGGTCAGCTAATACAACATTCCGTCTATTTTGACCGTGGTGATCCAGTGAAATAATAGCTGACACTTAACACCTGCATTGTCAAAGCCTTTAAGGAAAGATGTTAGCACTGTGGATTAGCCTATCAATTTAGACAAGTAAGTCTTACTGGTAGGCCATTAGCACATCGTTATCCCCTCTGCTAACTAGTTAAGTGTCCATGTTGTGCAGCTGAGTATGAACAAGTGGTTCACTCTACAACTAATAAATGGACATTTTTTTCCAGGAAAGTGCCAGGTGATGGTTAGTAGTTAGATAATCAAGAACAGTGGCAGACAATGTAGTTGACAATGTAGACAATGTAACTGGAAGCTTCTTCAAGAAACTTGATACCTCATGTATCTTCAGTTATAATGACTTGCAACCTTCAAAACCTCCCTGGAGGTTGTTATTTTGTTGTGGTTGGGGAGCTTAAAAGCCTTAATGACCCTGTGAGCTGTACTCTTAGCAAGTCCGACCAAGCCAGGCAGGTTTCAGGGTGGAGGACAGACTAAAAGCAGCATCTGGCTGGTCCTGCAGGTTAGGGGGTTTGGTGTAGAGCGAACCACCCCACCACAGAAAACACTAACCAAAACCGTAATAGCACTATCCACAGAAATACAGGGTCCAATAGGAAACTCGAGCCAAACTGGTGGCGCCAAGACAACACTGGATAAAAGCTCACTGTGTGTCACCAACCACCATCCGTCATGGAGCATTGAATGTCCGCACCATGTTCACAACCTTTGAAATAACCCAGGCCATCAACGAAATGCAGTCTGTGATGAAAGAACTGGAAGAGATGGGCGTATCATGGGGCAAAACACCAACAAAAGCACAGGACAGAGTTTGATGGCAAAGTATTACATCCCCGACAGAAAGAAGAGAGAGAGATAAAGAACTTACACGATATTTTAATATATCTGAAATACATTTAGTTGTTGATGTTGAATTTCAAAAATCATAACTCATGGAATTTTGTTTCAATTGTCTTGAAATTTGACATGTACATTTGGAGGATCGTTGCCCTGAATCGTGCCAAGTTTCGTCTTGATCCCATCCAGATTACCGATATGGCGGCACTTTGAAGTTGGGAAATTTTAACATTGAAAATGCCATTTTCGCAGAGGTCTGCACTCTCGGAGTGCCTTTCTAGTTTTTTTTCTTGATTGACAGATTTTAGTTGGGGGTTTCTTTTTGCCACAATCACTCAAACTACCTGAAATGTTGCCATCAGTGCATAATACTTTACAATTTTGAATGGTGGCATGTGTCGTAATATAACCATATGAAGAAATTCACAAGTTATAGAACAAAGACAACTAAAGAAAACTCTTAACATATTGCATTGATGGGTGAAAAAAGGGTGAAAATTATGGGAAATAAGACCCAATAGAAATAAGTGGAAGCCGTCCTTCAGATGGTGTCATTTTTAATCAGTCTCCATTGGTGAGAAATTCCAACTCTGTGGTGCCAATTATGAAAATTATAACGTGACACTTTCGAAATGGAAATGAAGCCATTTCACTGGAGTGGAAATAAATGTAAAGACTGAGTGCAGGAATGCAATCAATCCTCAGCGGAAATATAATCAGCATATTAACATTTAGACATTAAAATCTTAACTGCTCAGGATTACTGCACTTTGAGTCATTTATTTCTTTAACCCTGGGGCTTTGACACAAATGTGCATCCACTTCCCATCAGAAGGAAGCAATATTGTGGTGTTTTCTCTCCGATAGTTTTCCTCTGTGAGCTAAATTTGAGAGCTGCTCTGAGTCACTGTTTGCTGCCACAGTTGTTCTCTAAGTGAAACCAGGTTTTGATTCAGAAGGGGCGATCTTGTTGAGACTCCGAGACGGCAGCTCCAGACCGTCTCTCATTCGCTCAGTACTTTTGAACTGCCAAAGAAGAGAGCAATCTGTTTTAGCTGTTACCTGCTGACTCACAACACAACTGCCAACGCTGAAGTGTTGGTAGCGCTTTACCTCTGCTCAATAGAAATGTTTATGACTCAGCCCAAGTTTGAACTTTTTGTATTTTACAATGCATAAAGTTGTGTGACGCTCTCTTAATCTTCCCACAGAGCAAACGCGTTTACATAAGCTGTAGGAATGACATCCCAAGTCTAACTACTGCATATTTATTATGGGAAATGTGTTCCAGTTCTACTGCTTGAACATCCACCAAAGCCCTTCAATATTTCATCACATCAATACCAAGCTATCAACTATATCAACTTTATCTGGAAAAGGCCAAAATCATAATGTTATAGATCCTGCATACCTTGACAAGGGATTTTTTCCAATTTTCCAAAAAGAAATAATTGTGGGGTAAAATATGCTCAATAACAATTAGTATAACAAAAGTAGCAGATCATGAATGAAGAACAGGCACAAGAAGATTTATGGTGTTTTTTGTTTTTATTTTGACTTTAAAGAGCCAATAATATACACCTTATGATGCAACTAAAAGTAAATAAATTCGGGGCTCTGCTGTGAGCACAATGTGGTTTGAGCAACAAACAAACAAAACAAAAACAGTTGTTTATTATGTTCAAAGTTGCTTTAATCAAAACCGTTATTTTAATACACGTGGCAAATACATATGGCACTGTGGAGTTCTCTTTTGTAGCTGATTTTATAGAGAAAACTTCACAACAAATAATTGGAAAAACAGACTGACCTTCTTTTTTGAGTTTTTCTCCCACATTTCTTTGAGTATTTTCCCATTTACTGAGGTCCTGCTGAAGTACCGGTTGGTGGCAAATTCTTCCATCATCCCTCCGAGGAAAAAAATAAATCAGGTGTTACCTGATACGGTCTTCCCAAAAACTAACTCTGTTCTCATGTGGTTTGTGAGCTATAGAGGTCAGCCAGAAGGATCAGATGAAAGGATTTTACCGTTTTTTTGCTCACTTTCACACCGCGTGTAACTGAGACAATTAAGTTTAATAAAACAGGACCATTACATTTGTTCATGAGACACAGAATAGAATCCGTGGTGGAATGAAAATGATCTTTTGGCCGATCAACAACCAGGAGCAGGTTTGTAGCAGAATGGCCAGCACCGTGTTGACCACATCTGGTGGCTCTGAGGTCACAAACAACTTTTCTCTTCTCATGTCAGATGGGATTGTCCTCAGCGTGCTGCAACCCAAAGTCGGATGAGATGCTTTAGATGATGGATGGATGGGCTTTTTTACATTTGAATTCAGCCCAGTTGAAGTAAGCACCAAAAATCCCCCATTTACATAATCATCTGCATGTCAGAGCAGATCTGTTTCTTCAAGAGTTACAGAGATTGTGACATGCATTTGTGGCATCGAATTCGTTCACAAAATGTGTCCTCTTCAAACACTAATTAGACTTTTTTTAAATTCCTATTATAGTTGATCACTTCTCATGTTCTCTGAGCTTGCAGCTTTCGAAGTTTTCAAGTTTTGTTGTCATTTTTCTTTGTGGGATATAACGAAATGCAAAATACAAAGTGGTTTATTTTCAGCTCATTGCATTTCGATCTCTTAATATTGTTTTAATCCCCAGATTAGAATATCGTATATGTATACTCTGTATAAACAACTAAACAGCCAGGCATTTCACACAGGATGTGATAAAGATCAAAATTGTGCAAAAAGATTTGTCAGGCACATTGATAAGCAAACAAACTGAACGTACTTGTTGTAAAAGCTGAGAGTAAAATGCTTATGCTCAAAGTAAAGCAAAGAACAGTCGAGACATGGATTATAATAAGTCATATACCTGAGGAGGATGAGCAACTGTACGCAGCTCAACATTCCAGCTGACCATCATGAGGAATCGTCTTTGATAAACTAATCGGGTTAATTTGAGAAAACAAAGAGACCTTTTTTTTTTTTTTTTTTTCAAACTGTTATGCAAAAGCTTTTATATGTGGACTGGTCATGTGTCAAAGCTGTGCCCTGCCCCTGAATCGGCTCCAGCACCCTGCGACCATGAACTGGATAAAGAAAAAAAAGGTGCTTTTTTTTTTTTTTTTTTTTTTAATTTTCCCACC
>OMNM01001321.1:0-10753 GCA_900302745.1 Parablennius parvicornis
TAACAAATAAAATGATGTATCAGAAACACACAAAAACAGTTGTGACTCCCTCCAACTGCAAACAACTTTGAGGAGACATATTCAGTAGCACGATGAGAAGGAGGTGGTGGTATGACAGGTATTAAGGCTGTAACTGCTGCACTTTCCACATCGTCCCCCTGTGATGTTTGAAGTTTTAACAACAGCGACACAGCTAAATCAGCCGTAAAAATCCAGTGAAACATGGTGACAAGGGATCCTCCTGGGATGACACAATGGGTAACAGAAGTGTTTCATCAGCCCTTTACCTCCGGGCCGAGCTGTGACCAGAACTAAAATTGCTTTCCTAAACCGGGCCGGCAATGTCTGTGTATGTATAGACACAGTCTGGCAAACTTTTCTTTACATTGTCTTTTGGGTGACTTTTACTCTGTTTGGGAGATAAAAGGGATTTATAAGAAAATCTTTTCCACTCCAGTCATTTCCTTACCTAAGAGTCGCAGCTGAGCTCTCAGCTCTGAGATTTCAGGGACACAGAGTTTCAGATTGATCCGCAACTTCATAGCAGACTAACTTTTCTGAGGTCAAACCCAGGTCTTCAAGACTGAATGGAGCATTTTAGATCAAGTGAAGGTTATTAAGTCTGAGGGGGGATGTCAGTCAGAGGTGACTAGAATCAAACAAATGATTGACCTTGACAAAATAAACTTAAATGGGCATACTTTATGTGCTCATTGAAAGCCTTATTTTCTTTTCTTTCAGAAGCTCCTCTTTTCATGATCAATGGCATAATCTTGAATTTAGGAAACTTTGTTGAGAAAGCATTTTAAATTAATCAAATTGGACCAAAGTGCTGTACAAGAAAATAAGTATGTACACTTTAAAGTCCAATTTATCCACAAATCTTGATGGAAAATGCAACATTTTAAAATTTATTTTTATGGAAATTTGAGAGTTTCAAGTCTCATTTGGAAATTTGTTTAGGATTTTTTTCCTCCAAAACTATAAAAATCCCTTTGCCATCCACAGGAACTGCATGTCTTAACACAATAAAAAAAATAATAAGCGTTTTGTATCTTTATAAATTTGTAGATGTAACAGATGGTTTGTCGGATAGTTAGTTAATAGCCAGTTAACTTGAAAACCTTAACATTATATTTAAGGTGATAAAACTGTCATCAAAATATACACATTTTATAATTCATGCTGTACGAGAATCACATTCTATACCACAAACAACTGAACCAATTAAAGTTATGTCATCCATCATCAAACAAAACAGATACTAAACTGTCCTGAGTCACAGTCATTCTGATTACAGCATTTTCCTCTATTTAAAAAAAAAAAAAATACTTTTTTTTTTTTTTTTAAATTTCACTCCAGCAAAATTGCAAAAACTCTAAATAACTATTGTAGCTGTAAGCCCAGCCTGCGAAAAAGCTTGCAAACATTGAAGATGTTTTTTTGTTGCTGTTCAAACTGAGTAATGAAATCTTTTTTCAGTGTCACAGTGTTCTGGCACAATGTTGCAAAAGCAAAAAATATTTTTGTGGATATTTTCAGCTAAGTTTCTTCATTTCATAAACCACACAAGGCTCTTCTGATGCACATAATTTAGAAAATATTAGCATTTTGACAAAGCCAAAATTTCCGTCCGTATCACAGACTATCATTTATCTGACTAAAGTGTCGATCTCTTTAAGCTCTGAGGAAAAGACATTCAGGTCACCCAACAAGCTGATTGAGTGATTGTATGTGCACAGACTCAGTGTATTTCCACCATTGGAGCATCACTTTAATCACAGTTGTGTGAGATATGAGGGTTTTATTACAGAAAATATTAGAATGTTTATAAAATGTGTCAGATTTTTAAGACATTTTAAAGAAGAATTTGAGGCAAACCGTAGCTCAACACAAAGTACTTTAGTACTTTTGTACTGTTGGTACAGCTTTGAAAGCCTTAGCATAGGAAGAAAAAAATTATTCAACTGATATTATGGTATATTTCTATCTCTCTCTCTTAGAGGTTTTTCTTCGACACTCGAATCCTCATCATAAAAGCCCTGAAAGATTCACAGCTTTCTTCCTCCGACTGCTGCTGCTGCTGCTGCTGCTGCTGTCACATACAAACAGTCTTCCTCTTCTGCTTTCCGGGGATCAGGAGAAAGTTCAATATTAGTTTAGAGATTACAAATTTGAGAGGAGAAATGGAAGTATTGTAAAATGGTCCCGACTATCAGTCAAAAAGGCGTCGGCAACATCATTAAATGGAAATTGGCAAATTCCAGCTCTGTCTTCCGAGGCTGTCTCATTAAAATCCTCTTATCTTAGTGAAGAGTTTCAGCTTCAGTGGAGCAGCAGCTCACATCATAATGACTTTGGTGACATTGCAGCCATTGTGTGCATATTTTAATGTTGGTCTAAAAAGGTGATTTTGAAAAAAAAAAGCTTGGGGTATTCCACTTTTTTCTCCCACTTGTGAAAGTAACAAAAAGAAGGAGTATTGGGTACAATAGAAATACCTGCAAAGTTTCAGTCATAAAATATACATGAATCTCAGTATTTTTCAGTGTCGGCTCAGAGCTGCAGAGAGCACTCCATCTGAGAGAAAAAGTGTTTATACCGATGTGTGTGAACAGTGAGTACAGTGCTTTTTGTAGAAGATTTTTCAAACTTTCAGGAGTGAAGAAATTCATGCCGAACCAAGCAAAATGTAAAGGTCTTTAAATATTAATATTGTTTACTCAGCAACCACAACATTGAGCTGTTGTTGTTTTGTTTTTTTGCCTTCATTCTTTCTACTCGTGTTAGGACACTCCGGGTTGACACTTCCTGAAGATGGCATATCAAAGCAACAAGTGATTTTTATTGGTAAAACCATCTAAAGAGAAAACAATACATACACATGATCAACTAGATAGAAATAGCAAAACAAAACACCATTATGGTCAAGGGACAACAAGGGAATAATAACAAAATAGTGGTGTCATCAAAATCCAACAGGCAGCACAGCATCGAGCGGGGGCTCCACTGACAGAAGGTGGTCCGGCAGAGAAAAATGAAACAGAACTGCACAAAAACATGGGCATCAGCATGGAGCTGGGTAAAAACACTGACACAGCTTGTTGTGGTTATATCTACCAACTAGAATTCCATGATTTAAAACACACACGTGAGCATTCACATGACATGTACAGGAAACTCCCACTGAGACCCGGTGATGGTCCTTGGCCCCCCTTGGAGGCTCTGCCACTCCACTGCATTTTCTATAGATTCAACAACGGGCTGGATATGTTCCTCTGAGGTTTTACTACATATTGTCGCTATAGAAAAGCACAATTGCCACACATTTAACGATTGAACATGCACAATCGGAACGCTGCCCACTCCATGTGCTCCACTGGATTTGAAATATCGTGACTTTGAAGGTTATTTAAGCAGAGTGACCATGTTATGTTCTTGACCAAGAAGCAGTTTGAGACGATTGGTGCTTTGGGGTGGGGTGTGTACGTAACCTTGTATCTGATTGGATATGCTCATACTAATACTCAGACAGGCTGTGGCATTTTAACATCATTTAATCGGTGCTGAGGGGCCCGGAAGTGTGCCAAGAAAATATCTTCCAACACACCAACAGCTGAATGAAACTTTTATAACAAGCAGATTTGATCCATGCTTTGATAACTACCATCTATATGCAGCAGCAGGAATCGAGACTCATCAGGGCCAAGCAAGATTTTTCCAGACTCCTATTGTTCAATTTTATTGAGTCCATGTGAAATGTAGCCTCAATTTCCTGTTCTTAGCTGACAGGAGTGGCAGCCGGTGTGGTCCTCTGCTGCTGTAGACCCATTGATTAAAGGCCTGACGTGTTGTGCATTCACAAATGGTGTTCTGCATACCTCCCTTGTACGTAAGTGGTTGTTTGAGTTATTGTTGCCTTTCTGTCCTCTGGGACACGTCTGGTAATTTCCTTCATACTTCTGGCATCAACAAGGCATCTGCATGCAGAAAACTGCTGCTTGCTGGGTATTTTCTCTTTTTCAGACAATTCTCCACAAGTGCTGAGATGTGTGTGAAAATCACAGTAAATTAGCAGTTTCTGTAATACTCAGCCCAACAGCATGGCACTTAGAGCACTTAGCAGCCCCCCAAAAAATTCTGTTGGTTGTGAGAATGCCTTTCCCTTGCATGATTTTATTTTCAGTCTTGTATTTCTTGAAAATAAATCAACGTAAATAGAAATAAGTGAGGGGTTAAGCCATAAATCTGTAGGACTAAACTCAATAGCTGGTGAGCAGGGCTTTTAACACCTACAAAGGATATACATACTGTCCCTTTTGAAGACTTTCGTCCTTCAATGGCAGCACCAATTGTGGGAATAATGAATGCAGACACCAGTCTTCCATACAGAAAAGTGCTGCAGCACTACATTGACTGATTTATGGCAGTACAAGATACAATCACAGCTTTCTCAACTTTGCAACGTACAGTATTGTATTGGTACTGTATATCAGTCATGACTGAGACGTCGTATTACTCCTCGTGTAATCTGAATAATTTAATCCCTGCAGCATGGACTGTGATCCATCTTTTTGTCCTTGCCAACCAAGTCTTTCAACACTGACATTAACAGTTTTTGGTCACTGTAATGATTCATCCTGTTCATTCTTGCTGTGTAAATAAATCCGCATGCAATTCTAATAAAAGGGATGGACAGCCACAGCCTGGATGTGAGCTAAAATGCATCGTCACAGTCTCAGACTGCAGGTTCCAAAATCAACATCAAGTAGGTTACAGAGAAAATCTGTGCTTGTAGAAAATGTATAGGAAAGATTTTTGGCTCAGAAAAGACTTTACCACTGTCCCTCAGTTTCCTAATTTAACACTGCTGATGCCTCATATCAACTATATATCTGACATCTGTGTGTTTTTACCTTTTCTCAACTTGTTCAACTGTGGACCACAATTTCTAAACTGAAAGTTTCAAAGTTCAGGATTTTTTTTTTTAAAACCTGTCGCAGTGTGACACCTTCTTTGCCTGGATTTCACTAATCCAGTTACCATGGACATTTATCACTGCGTTTGCAGCATGCATCCCCCTGCATGGACTATTTTGTGTGATTTCACTTTGAAGTGACAATAGATGCTGAAAAAGGTCCAGACATATTATGTTCAGACTAACACCAACTTCCATTTGAAATATGGCCATATTGTACAATCATGCCATCTTTTTTCTTTATTTTTATCATGACTTGTGATAAGCAAACTTTCATCTGAGAAGAGTGAGAAAACAGTATCACATTATATGATGATTAAATAATCTTGAATCTGCCACATAGTAAAACATTGTAAAAAAAATAAAGAAATAAATCTTTGTACTTGAGGATGGTTAAATATGCATTGGCACATCTTGATAAAGGATTGAGGTGAAATTATATGGGAACATGAACTGACATCGAGACAAAATGTGGAAGCAGTTATGAAACTGCATGAATAAACAGTGTGTATGACAGTTTTGCTTTACAATGAAATAATTGCTGTTTTGTGCAGTAAAAAGGTTGTTGTAAATGTGTAATGAGTAGAGACTAAAAGACTAAAGCAAGAATGCTACTATGGAACACAAATTAAAACAAATAATTATGATGATAAAACAAATCTTGATAGAAAATAGACAAAATCAAAACTGGTGAAGGCAAAGCACTCCAATATCCTCTTGCATACAGACACCGCTTCATAAACTAATGGCTCTTTGTCAGCAGTGTTAATTTATAAATCACAGTGATATAAATAATTAGAACACTTCTCCACATTTGATATAGTGAAAATTGCCAAGCAAGATTGATGCGTTGCGTCTCAATTGAGGACTTTTGAAAGTAATAAAAAAAGAAAAACACAAATCATAGGAACTGTTTTGGCCGTATTTTATTAAACAACACGTATGTACAAATATATTCATCACAGGACATGTAAAATAGTACATCTCAACATTGTGTAAATGGCTTTGGGTGCATTTAGTACAAATCCAAACTCCACTATGATACTCTAAGAATTCACACAACATCAAGTAAACACACTTGGAAAATTCAAGCATTTTGCAACGTTTTTCATCAAAGCTTTCCTTTTGATTGCTCGTGGCATCTGCACTACTCTAACCGATCCAACAAAGTAACACACCTTATCATGACTGCTGGAAGGACTGAAGTCCTAATGCGGCCATGTAAATGTGTGACGCGACGCTTCAAACTCATCAGATTGAAAGTACAATCATGCAGTTCCCTGAGAGGTAATAAGACCTTACCTGCTTTGGCGGCAAGTCCTGGGACAAAGGTAAGAGAGCACAGTCACAGAATGCATCGCTACCTTTTTTTATTTCCTTTTTTTTACCACAAGGTCTCATAAAAGTGAGTCTTCTGGGGCAGCCTGCATGCTTCCAAGGTTTACAAAAAGGATCCTAATCCATCAGATTCTCCTCTGGTCATAGACAGTCCCTGCATAATGCCACCTGGCCAACGCGGTAGTCCCTGCAAGGACAGAGGCGCTGGTATTTGGCACTGGAGCCGGCACAGCTGAACAGGAGCGGATCCTGCTGCAGACCACATTCAGCGTGCTTTGCAGAGAAAGCAGGGAAGAGATGATTCATCTCAGACTCCACTCCTTCACACTGGAGGTCCAGCCTGGGAACAAAGACAAAGGAGGACACAGGTCACAGTATAATTCTTAAAAAAAAAAAATCTCTTTCATGTCTGTATTGTCAGCCTGAATGCCAGGGTGCATGAATGATTATTGAACAAACACATTTAATAATAATGCGGCAGTGTTTCCTTTAGTATGATGTTCAAAAGTGAAGGGAAATATATGGGAAAGGGTGAAGCAATGTCATCTTGTATATTTAATACTACTAGAGAATATTAAACCCATAAATACAAAAGGATATATGACTGTTTGGATTATTTTAGTTGAATTCGCTGTTTGCAGGACAAGCTGTATGAAATGCTTTTGTATTACGGTTCAACTGGAGTTTACATTTCATATTAGATATGAATAAAGTTGTTTTTGTTTTTTTGATTAATGTTTGCTCTCACAAAATTTCCACTCCAGGTTGGGCTTGTGGACTTTATGTGAAGTTTGCATGGTCTTCCTTTGTGCATTATTGTTTTCTAAAATGTTAAACATGTATTTATGGCTAATTGGACCCTAAATTGTCCATAAAAAAAAGGTTTCTTACGCGCTAAAGGCCTCCTTAATGTTGATGAAACGATACAAGGCGGGTTCGCAGATCAGCCCTGCGCTCTGGCATGCTTCAACACAAGACTGGTCCTCTAGTGAAGCCAGGAGTCGCAGCGCACTAAGAGGAGGCCAGGATGAGAAGGAGCTGCTGTTGGACGCCCAGGTTAAGGCTCTTGAGTCAGGCAGCAGGGTGAATGGACTGGGAGGACTGGCCTGCCAAGTTCGAGATGCATTCACTGGAGGGAAAGGAACTTCAGGGGAACAAAAGTCCTGCAGGAGCAAAGGTGAAACAGCCATGTTGAAGCATATTTGCCATTTTTATATTTGGACAAACTATACATTCTGATTGGTGATATCTGAGTTGGCACAAGTGAATTACTTAAGTAAAAATACAGATATGTGTGTGAATAAAGAAAAACAAAGAGTAACGCTTAATCTACTTTGCTAGAAATACCAGTTCTCAAGCACAAAAGCAAAACATTCAGTATCCTTTTTTTAAAACATCTTAATGGTGGAGTTTGAGGTTTATAAGCAGTTATGTATAATACCATTTTTACATAAGTGCACACATATTGAATCATCAAATTTGCCATGTGGATACACCACATCTTAATCATTTACAATGACAAAGATCACAACTGAGCTCATTTCATAGTTTTGGCACAGAAACTTAATCAAAAAATATAAAAAGTAGAAAGTAAAGGTATTGTTTTCAAACCGAGGGTAAAAGTAATAAGGCGTCAGAATAATAGATACCCCACTGAAGTACACAGAACTGAAAAATCTACTGAAGTACAGCGATGAAGTACTAACACTATGTTATTTGCCACTTTAACATCTGGACATGAGTTGTTACAACTGGAATGATAAAAGAACTGTTAAAACACAACCGCGCTCATCAGAACTGACAACTCCTCGTCAAGCTTCCAGGAAATTATGAGTTAGCAGTTATGCTTCCCAGTAACAAATGAGATTTGGAGACAGAATTATGCTCTGGTGAGAGCCCTGATTAGATCCTCCCTCCAGCTGGGGCTATTCATAAAACTGAGGTAATAACATTTCCCTGACATGTCCCTCTGGCCTCCAGACCCGTTTATTAAACAGGCTCCGGGAGCCCGCAGGCAATAACCAAGCTTCCGATCTCTCCGTCTCTGCTGCACTTCAACCTCTAAGTACAGACAACATGATCACACAGCTCATCAAGAAAATAAGACGGAATAAAGAAGAGTAAGATTACAAAGAAGAGCATGTGTGTGGAGAAACTATTATATGCAATTTTTGTTTTTTGTTGTTCTGCTTGTCGTGATTATTTTCTCTGAATTGGCCTGGATTTGGATGTGAGCCTTCAGATTGAATAAACCCTTAAATTCTCTCAACAATCTCTCTCTCACAATCATCAATGTTGATGGAGACGTGATTCAAATTGCAAACCTTGGTGCAATTGAAGCAACTTCATAAAAAAGGTCTTTTGTAAGATAAGAATGTGAATCATCACAGTTTAAATATTTTCAGTTGGAAACACACAAAAAAAAAACATTATCGATGTGGATTTAATTGAAAAATGTTCAATATCTCGACAGCTTTTGAGAAGGTGGCAAGCAGTCAAGCCGGGGGAGTGATAAAACTTATGAGGTACTTTGCTATCAACCTATGTTAAAGAAATCAGAAGGCAAAGCAGGATGCAATTACCTGAGATGTTTTTGACTAAACTCTCTGTCTCTGCACAATATGACATGTAATGCATTTAAAAACAGGCCTTTGTAAAATCTTTCAAGCTTTAGCATTTATTCCATCCTACTATTGGCAAATGTTGCTGCTCAGACAACCTCAGACAATTCTTCCTGATGCAAAGATAATAGAGGCAGCATCTTACTGAAATTGGGTGTTTAAATCAGGGTCTCCAGTGTTAAGCGTTGCCAAGTGGGAAATGTGGGATTATTGTACTGAAGACTCAAATTTATTGTATTTTTTGGCGAACAATCCCAACTAAAAACAAAAGCCTCACAACTTCAGCATGGATTCACAACATCAAATTAGCAGCTCAAACTCACAGTGGTGTTACTTAACGTCCTCTGTCTGTCATGACTACACGTCCTGTGGTGTTAACACGGCTGACCAGGAAGTCATGCTTGTCGTTCCTAGATAAACTTCACTACAGCTGTAAACATGTGACAGATATCTCCAGGGTTCACCAAAAAAAATACATTTACAAAATAGTCAAATTATCATCTTTTTTGGGGGGGTAAATCATACATTGGACAAAGTCTTAAATTATACATCACAAATGTAATCATCTTTACCACAGTCCTTCTACTAGTAGTGTACAAAGTTGGCCTGTGGGCTAAATGTGTGACATCTCTGGCTTCAAACAACATCTATGGAGAATTCATGTCTGATTTGAAATTATCAAGAGAGCAGAATAATTGTACTTTTATGTATGATTGATTGATTGTCTTGCTGCCCTTCCAGGCTCACATGAAGTGATGACATTGTGAAACAAACATTTTAAAAAATGGCATGAGTGACAGGCAGGATCGGTAAAATTCATACTGGTAAAAAATATTTCTTGAATGTCAAGGCATAAAACCTAATGCGTCCATTTATGCAGCTTCCTTTAATTATCTACTGTGAAACATCGCTTCCATTTTTTCATGAACGTTCACAGATTTCTTTCCACTGCAAGAATTTAATGGAGTGATTCATTGATTCTGGCCCTGACCTACGACTAAATTCTTTAATGTTCAATCCAACACATTGATGTTTAATCAATGACAGAAGCATGAAAGCGTCTAATTAGACCAAACAAACAAGACCGGGCAAATACCTAAATGAGCCTTTTATTGCCATTTTTATTCTTATCAAGATTTAAGAAAAGATTAAATATTCACGTAGTTCATTCCCAGCAAAACAGTTTTGACACTGATGTCTTGGACACTAGTACATTTTTAGGAAGTCATTGAGTGTCATCAGACATCTCCGAGATATTTTATAAAACAACAGCAAATAAGAAAAACATCTTTATGTCAGTAAATGAGTCATGACAGCAGAAAACAATGTTAAGAACAACGCAAATCTATAACCTGTCTTTGGACGGACAGGAAAAGAAACAAAACTGCTTTTCTTAAAGAAATCAGAGCAAAATTTTTTGCCATAGGGTAAAAAAAAAAAGCTTTCATCAGACTACATTGTACGAGGGTGACAAAGGGATCTGATCTCCATCGCTGAGCAGAGGTGAGAGGAAATCATAGCGGGTGATAACATTGAGAGATTCATGGGGGGTTTCAGAAAATGAGGCTGAGAGAGGTGTGCAACTTGAGAAGTTGGAAATAGAATTGGAAAAAGTCAGAAATGGAGGAAAGAAGGTTAAGAGAAGTGGAAGAAAGAGAAGTGAAGAGAGTCTGATTGGGAGTCTGCCCTTGTACACGACAGGCGGCGAGTCACAGTCTCAGTCAGTCACGGCACATTGAGTGCGTGTGTGTGTGTGTGTGTGTGTGTGTGTGTGTTTGCATGTACGTGCATGTGTGTAGCCTCTTCGTGGCCCCTA
>OMNM01001321.1:12610-30561 GCA_900302745.1 Parablennius parvicornis
TTTTACTCAGGAAGCTTACTAAAATGGTGTAACATCTCTGCAGTTGTGTTATTGTTGCAATGTTAGGATTCGACGACAATGTTCTGTTGGTTCCCTTCCATTCTTTTGTGTTACGTGTGAGTGGCTGAGAGTGGAGAACAGGGGAGATGGGGGTAGGTCGTGTGTGTGTGTGTGTGTGTGTGTGTGTGTGTTTGTGTGTGTGTGTGTGTGTGTTTGGGTCATAATCGATATAAAAACAGAGGGAGGGACTACAAAAGTTTTGTCCTTTTTCTTTAAACTTCATAGCAAATATTTGAGTTGGAGCCATAGGGTTTTTGTTTTCCTTTTTGTCGTTTTAATAGCCATATTCTGTCAACTATATATTGACAGTATATATTGTCAATGCAAAGCTCCCTCAATAAATAAATACATGATTCAAAAAAAAGAAAAATCCTGTACATAATACATGCACACAAATACAGACAAAAGCTACAGTCGATGAAAAATTTATTTTTTGATGATGTTTGTTTATCAAGCTGAAATAGCTTTGGTAGCAAACCACTTTACTGCTCTGGTCGATTTAACACACTTGTTGCATGACGACATTAACATTACAGCAACTAAACAATGATGTAGTTCAAGAGCACCACAACATTTATTAATATAGGTTGTTCACAGCATGAAACTGCGAGTACACCTTGCTGGGAGACAATAGATAATCTTGAGGTTTATTTTTTATTTTTTTCATCCTGGCTGGCATACCCTTCTTGTTTTAGCTTGAACACCCACCTGGTTCTGAATGTAGGCATGTACTCTTTCAAGCATTCCCTCACAGGTGTACTCGTAGGGCAGGAAAGGCTCCACCTGCAAACACAGATGTTCACACAGATGAAGAAACAGTAGAGGAAGGTGTGTGCGTGTGCGTGTGTGTCTCCACTGAGCCCAGCCATAGTAATTACAGGAACTATGCATCTGATAGTTAATCAAAGCTGACAGATTCATTAGCGTAATTGTGAAAGGCTTATATCATGCCACAAGTCTCGCATTAAAATCAATGACCTAATACATCACAGGTGACAGCTTTGAAAATTGATTTCATTATTTTTAGTGATGACAACATCAATATGTCAAACAATGGATGAAAGTGACAACGGACCACAGGTCATTCAGCACCGAGGAGGCTGTATTCTGGGTCCTCCGAGTGCCGCTATCACAGCTGCAGCGAGAGGCTGTCAGTCACTGTCACATTTTTGATGGCGGACAATAGATTAATATTCATGAAGAAAGCAATGATCGATAGTTTTTCTTCAGTGATACTTACTAACCGGTGTTACAGAGTACATAGCAGTGTACTTGGTGAGGAAAGTGCCTGTAGGGTTGTTGTCTGTGGAGACTGATCTTCTTTCAATTAACACATTTTAATTCTATTGTGGTTTGATGATATCAGTAATCATGAGATATATCAGTGAGGGATGGATTCTGTCAGGATCACCCCCCGTTGTAGAGTCCCTTCTGCAAGCCTCCTATGGTGTCTGGAGTGAGATCTCACTGTTTACTATTAGCCCACTAAAGCACTTAGGCTTTTAAATTGATAAATGGTTCCTTTTAGCGTTGTGTTCCTTTTAGCACTCTCTTATTACTTTATTTCATCTGAGTTTAATGAAATGTATCTGGCACTTCATCAGTTATTCTGCGATGCAATTTGCCTTTTGGGCATCTTTATATAATAGAATCTGAGTTGCGGAGGGAGAGAAAAATGCTTCATCGGAGGTGATTTGAATTCAGCACTGGGAACATTCTTTAAATGACTGTATCATTCATATACTTGAACTCACTGCATTGACCACAAAAATACAGCACGTGAAGGAGCAGTCCTTATTCTACGTCACTGTTGAGGATATAAAATGGAATTTTATCCGAACTACTGGGGCGAGTTATAGTTCTGTCAACAGAGAAGAAAAAAAAAATATATAAAAACTACAGCCCCCAGTTGGCTAAGAAGATCATGCAGGTCTTACAGGCCTTTCTTATCAGTAGCCTGTTTCAGCTTTTCCATCAGGCACAGTCGATTTGGCGCCATTAAAATTTGAGCCAATCATTTTTGGGGGGAAATAGAGGAATCAATTTAAAATTACCACCATAAGCTACTGCACTGTAAAGTAAACATTTTCAAAAATGTGAAGAAATTTTGCTGAGCTGGTCGTATGTATTTTTAAGGAATTTTTTTTTTAATCTCCAATTTATGCTGCTGCTGTTACGTACATAACTTTATATACAAATATAATTTTCAAACAAAATAAGGCCTTGTTAATGCCTGTACAGTAGATTTAAGTCTTATTTTATTGCACAAAAATAATGGGAACAGAAGGAAACAGCAATCCTGAATTTGTCTCAAATGGAAACATTATAGTCCAAATCATTATTCAACATGTGAGCACAACAACCAGGATGCAACTCAGGAAACCTGTTGCCAGGTGAGACTGCAGGAAGTTTTTACTTTCAGTTATACTGACATTAATGTAGGCTCTAGAGCTACTTGTTAGATGAACTTAGAAGTGAGCTGGGTTAAACTTAACTTCCCCATTCATCACACTGGCATGAAAACAGCATTAGTTTTCTAACAGTCTCATTTGGTAAGCAACAGGAATCTTTCCCCCAAACATCCTTCTCATTTTATAGCACTTAGCATTAGCATTCAGCAGTTTTCTTGTTTTTTCACTAATGTGTAATACTTTGTGTGCTTTGTTTGATTAATGGTATACTTTTTAATTCCATTTTGCTGCGCTCGCCGGGATTGTGGAAGATAAAGCTTCACTTTTTCCAGCACTGCTTGTAATGCCAGATAAGACACTTTGTTTAATTTTCTTTCTTTTTTTCTTTTTTGTCTTCACATTTTACGGATTAACTCGTGCAACAACAGGTACTTTATTTTTGCCCTATCAGCAGGAAAACACCAGGTCTATTTAACACACCTGGCAGGTGGATGCACAGACATGCGTGGCGGCACCGTGAGACTCTTGGCTGTGGCTCAGCGCTGTTCTGGTGACAGATTGAGCACAGTGTGATTGATTAATGTGATCTGTTTGTGGACAATGCTCGCTGCCTGTGCGGCTGGCCTGCAGAAAGCTGCCATGTACGCCAAGACGTGGGCACACTTTTCCCACTGAGTTGCTCAATATCTCAAGCAATTAGGAGAGCAGGGAGCAGAGAGGGAGCCAGCTAAGCATTTTGCTGTAATGTTGAACGCCATGATTAAGAGCTCTATTAAAGGCTGGGGGCTTCAAAAGTGGGTCAGAGCAGACTGTGAGGAGTACAAGAGTAAATCATGCTCCCACCTATGCCATTATGCAGCAGCATGTACTGCGGGTGGATGACAATATTAGAAGACCATTATGGTGTTGAATGAGTGCTGCCAAGACTGGACTGCAAACAATAAAAAAAAAAAAATGTGCATACATCGATCTTCATGAGCTCTCGGATGGTGGTGTCAAACTCTTCAGAGTTATTGAAGTCGATAGTTATGACGTGCGGCCTGCCAATATACTGCTCTGCATACGGGTGCTGCGAGGACACCTGAAGGGAACAGGAATGGGGCAGATTCAGACAGGAAGCAATAACAAGCAACGCTCTTCTTTGCTGTGTGACATTTATCTGTGTATTACATAAAATACATGGCTGGCCACTGTATCTACCTTTCTGGAGGTGGGCTTTCCTCTGAAGAACTCATGATTGAGAGAGCTGTGAGGGGGACTAAACCTGGGTTGCAAAAATATACAGCCATTGGCAATTGCCTCCAGAGGGGCAGGGCCCTCGTACGGGAAGCCAAATCCAATGAAAAGCTAATGACAAAAAGAAAAAAAGAACATTGGCTTATGGAGACAGACACTGAACTCCTCTTATCCAAGTCAATACTTTTTGAGCACTTAGTTTAACTCTATAAAAACATGGAAATCTCACTTTGGCCTTTCGGAGGAGCTGCTGCAGCTCCTGCTGAGGCAACAGGCCGTGGTTCTTGACGAAGGCAGGCACCTCCGGGGGCCGCTGTGTCTCATAGTACACCGTCCCATGGATGTCCATGTAGCGATGCAGAATCGACAGGAAATTTTCTTTACCCTTTGAAATACGCAAAGAGGTGAAATGAGTTAAGCACTGTAAAGTGAAGTATTAATCAGCAAAACCAGCACTGGGTCAAGTTGTATCTCAGGTGTTTGTAGAACATGTGTTATCAGAAAAGGTTTCTCTTTGATATTATAAAAATAAATAAAATAATTGACCTGGAGTTTTCAAAGTGTGGGAGTATGAGCCCCACTCAAATGCTCCCTTCTGATTTAGTTTTATTTCTCAGGGTTTAAGCCATGTTTTTTCAAGGAGCGGTGGGCTGCCACAGCATGGCGCCGGGGAAGATGCGAGGTCCAGGGCCTCACGTTGTGTTTTGATCTCTATAGCCTCTAAAATGTTTGTGTGCCGATGCCAGTTGAATGTTTTCAGATAGAATTATCAAAGAAGTCTTTCTAAATAGTCTGCAACTGTCAAAACTGTTACACTGAGGATGCTGCAGTAATTATTACTTTAATATTTTCATTGTCTCTATTTATTAACAAGAAATCCAGTTTTAAAAGAAGTTTTGACAATACATGTTTCATCTTAAATGGTTTTGCTTTAACATGTCTCATTCTCAAACCTGAAAAGGAAGAACATTTTAAGACATTTTTAATGTATTAGTTTAAATTTATACCATTTCATGTTAAACTGTTAATCTTTTCTTCCACAGCAGTATTGTTGCCTTGTCTGGTTAAATGAGCTGCACTGATTCATTAGTGATAGGCAATGCGTATCTTAAAAGGTCCAAAGTAAATAGCACAAAGGTGCTGGGGTATCACAACCACAACAGAAAAAAAAAAAGAAAGAAAGAAAGATATCTGCTGAGAAATGAGACGCGCAGAGGAAGCTCTAATGAGCCGAGTCTGCTTTCGCTACCAACATCATCATCATCTTGGTAGTGACCAGCTATTCAGCACCTGTGGAATTTCAATGCAACATGAAAGACTAAAATCAGTGTGCATCTCCCGTGTTTCCTCTGCGTTATTCCAAGAGTTTTATCACAAAAAAATAGAAGAATTTGTTGATCTCCAAAAAGTTTTTCTGGAGGACTGTGATGAATTATTCACTAAGGCTATGTCTTGAAGGGATAAATCATTTATAAATGTCATCGGAGTGTTACTCCTCATTTTTCATCTTGAGCCATTTTACTGTCACGGAGCAACAGGGTGATGAAATTACGCATTCTTTCACTTGAAGTGAATATCCATCCCATATCTGTACGGCCACAATCAAACTGTCACGATGCGTCACCTTCGAAGTTGACAACAAAAGATTTTGTAGTTTCATCTTTCTCTGACAACAGTTGCTGCGAGGCATTTTGAGTCCTAATTGTAAAGAAAGTCCTATTAGAGAAGGAGTAACAACAACAAATCATTCTTTCATTCAGAAACTTTAATAATCATTTTCATCAGAAGTTCATAGATGATAGGGACAGCTAAAACTGAGAAGTTCACAGATAAAGCAGGAGAGTGCAGATTTGAAAGGTGAAGAAAGAAGCTGCAGAAATAAACATCCAATATAAAAAAAAATCATTTTCTGCGGTCTAGCTTTCTTAAAACTACCTCTGCTCATTTTAAAACTATTAGCAAACGAGCAAACTTTCAACTACTACATGAGGTGTCAGTGAATTCCTTAAATGAATAGAATTTGTACTTAAAAGTTCACAGAGAAATAGCTGAGCATGGGTTTGTAATGTGTTTCATAATCATAATCGCTTAATCATTAACTCATTATTTTTTCAGAATAACTCTGTCTGTCATCTTCATCATACTAATAACACGGTCACTGCCATCGTATAAGACAAGACTTTGAACTCTGAGAAAGGAATGTGAGGTCTTGAAAAATATGGTCTTAGTCATGTCTCCATTACAGATTATCAAGATAAGTGAGTATGTGTAGGCATATTCTTCTACTTCCCTATATCAACAAGGTCAATCTGATGCCCGTCATGTACTTGTTTTGCCTTACTGGGTTTCGGAAAGCTATTCTTCTCTACTTGGTAATGTTTGAAGCTGTCCAGGATTCTTGGAACATTTCTTTCTCCAACACCAGTATTGGTCATTTTATCATTTATTCAGCTTCCTTGTGCCTGATCACCTCTATATCATTCAGACATGTTCCACCATGTCAACCACTTTTAATTTCACAGTAACTGGTTACCTGCACACAATATTGTCTTTTCATCCTGGCTTAGGGAATAGAGATCTCTATTGCTCCTCAGCCTCAGTGAAGATTTTCTTGTACGTTTGGCAACAGGAACCTTGAAGCTTCCTTTTAGTTTCTCTACTATTACAGTACATCATAAACATCTTCACTCATTGAATGACGCTGTCCATATCACAGAAATATCACAAAATCAGCAATGGTTAATGTATGCCTGGCAAAATAAACAATAGTACCAAATGTAATTTAATGTTTCAAAACTTCTAAAAGTGTACTGCATGATGGGGCATGATGAATTATATCTATGTCCGGCTTCAGATCAGTTATTGTGATGTCAAAAATGACTGGCACTGTAAAAGATGTGAGGATGACACAGGATCAGGAGCAGGGAGGCTGAAAAAGAACCGATGGTCTAGAATGCATTTAATGCAAATATTTATAAGGTATATGGACTTTCATGATTGAAAACATCCCTTCTTGTTGTATATTATCCTATGCACCAAATGATTACTTTTTCAATAAAAACAATTTTAAAAACCTGAACTCAACACAATATGTAACAATTTGCTATGAAATAGGGGAACTATTATCACAATTTGTGTGGTAGATTCTTACAAAAATGTGAATGTTATTACATTTTGGTTATTATAAAATGCAGTTATGTTACATGATGCAGTGTTTGAGGAGCCTGCAGACAAAGTTTATATATTATATATTAGTAAAAGCATTACATTGTCTTTTGTAACTGTTTTTATTTTTACCATTTACTACTTTACTATTACATTTTGTACCTTCAGCTTCAGTTGAATCCATCAGTCCTTTTTTTTTTTTTTATCAGTTTTATGAAAAGCTTGCAGATCCCAGCAATTTTTGTGTGAAGGCAGTGTACACACTTTACAGATCATCAGTCCATTGCAGGGTAAAGAGTCTCACACGCACGGGACATTTCAGAGTCACCAATCAACCTAAAATACACCATTGTACACAGGGAGAGCAAGCAAACTGCACAGAAAAGTCCAGTATGCACTGTTAACCAGTGCACCTCTGTGCTGCTCTGCCTCGCACATATATACCTGCATATCTACAAGAAAAACTGCAGGAATATCCTTGGTTTGAGTTTTGACATTTGGAGACTCGGTAATTCCTTTGAAAAGCAGGTGTACTCACTTGAAGCTGTGTCGATCCATCAATGATGCATCATGAGGGGATGAATAAAGAACAGTACAGAACGAAGAGAAGTGAATCCAAAGCAGCAGATGAAGAAAAGAAAAAAGGGAGAACATAGCATGAAGTAGAGGGCAAGCTTTCTTTCATAGTGTACAGGCCTCAAATCTCAAAGATGAACCTCAAGAGTAAGACAAAGGGATTTTTCTGCCCCCCCCCCCAAAAAAAAGGGGGATATTTTTTATGTAGAAGGACCCCAAACCTACTAGCAATAAAATGTCCATCTTTCACATTCACAATTGTCACACAGCAAACTTAAGTTGTACTGAGAAACTGGAAAAGCTGTGGCAGCATGGGAACAAAGCAGCAGCCGGATTCAAGTGCAACAAACCTTGAGGGAGGCTGCAGCACACTTCAAAGTCACAATACCAGCAAGAAACCCTGGCAATTGCTCGGAGGGAAAATTTACTCTAAACAAAAACAATTGTTCCTTTCCCGTCACGCTTCAGGCCAGATTCCTGGAGGAGGCACGTGTTTGCAGGAAATGTAAAATGTAGTAGGTGTTTCGCAGCTATGGGAAGCAATTTTTAGATGCCCCTCAAACTTATCACGCGTCCTGATTTTATCGCATTCAGAACACCTTTTAAAGCTCCAATAGATACTGTGCCATGTGTTACCATTATCCGCCTCTCCAAACAGTATTGGCAACATAAAAATATCCACTTTAATTAGATGGAGATTTACAGGGGTTATAGTGCTTTTCTCACCTTCCACATGTTGGCTTCTTTGCCGTACACAACAGCCATATTATTGACCTTGTTCCTCTGGATATTCAGCCTCTCCGTCTCGTTTAGCTCCTCCGCAACAAAGCCCATAAAGGAGTTGTCTGGTGTGTGGGCTGCCAAGGACAAACAAAGTAATTGGCAAGACAGGGCTCCAATTCCATTTTTATGTCTCAGAAAATGTGGTCAAGCTAAAGGTCGTGTCGTGTGCATCCAAGCTGCCGTTCACATTGTGGAGTGGGACAAGTAGGATGGGGAATTGTGAAAAGTTCAGTCCAGTTAAAAAGTTTTCAGATGGAGTGTTGATGTGATGAAAGACACAAAATAGTAAAATGATTTTCTAATCGAATGCAGAGATATTCTCACAAGGTTATTTGAGTTTCCTTTGTGTGATTAAATATGCTTTTTTTTAGTCCAATAAGTGCTGGGTTGTGGCTTTCATATGTCACCTCTCTCTGTTTTCAAGAAATAAGACTGTACTCTGAGTGGTGGCACACCCACAAAGGAGAGATGTTACAGTGGGGGGAGCAGTGGGGAGGGGTATTTTCAGTCAATTTGAAGACCTGAGATGAAAGCGGACGTCTCAGGCTTTGTGACAGCAGCGAGTATTTCAGAAACAGCAAGGCTGCCCGTTGTCACTGAATTAATTAGAGGAGAGTACAAACGTGAAGTTTCTGTCAACAGTTTCACCAAACGTGCCACAAATGTTTGGGATTCTGTTTTTGTACATTTCTGTGTGTCTGTATCACTGGTTGTGCTCCCTCTCAGCGGGAGGCCTCAGGCATCTGCGCGGGCAGCTGTTTCTGAGCAAGCTTTCTGTCTGTGAGGCCTTGACAACAAACTTTCACAATGTGCTTGCACTTTCGCTCACACCAGCGACATGCACATATGTGTTCAAACACAACTGGGTTGTGATCGTCAATAACCACAGAAAATCACAGCAAATAGCAATTTCACAGTTTCCCACAAACTTTGGTCTTAGTGAAAAGGACCTCCTTCGATTGAAAGCCCACTTACGAAACATGGTCATGTACTGCTGACCGTGAAGGTTCCAGTACCCCCAGTTGGTTCGGTAGCCGTGCAGAGTGGCGTACTCCTCGTGGTTGTAGGCGGGCTCGGTGCCAAAAGTGTCGATCACTCGAATGTGGCACCTGGGAGGAGAAAATACGAAGCAGGCACAGCTAAAATTAGAACAAAGCTGCTTTCTTGCCTTCAAATAAAACACTCTGCCATAGGTAAGAGAGGCAAATTACAAAGAGGTGATTTAATTCCACCAGCTTATTGTTTCTCACTAAAACAGCAACGTGAGTACACATTAAGTGAGCTTACGAAAATAGTACTCAACAATAATAAACAATTATCCTCATTTTGAGTAATAGGAGCCAATTTCAACACAACAGCAGCGTGTTTTTGTTAAAGTATTACTTCGCAAAACCCTTATTAGTTATAGATGTCTAACATAGGGCTCTCAAATAGACATGCATTAAAAAAAAAAAAAAAAAAAAGATTTGGTTAACAATAAGAGCAACCAGAGAAAATCACTCATCAGCGTCTTATCAGCAGTAAATATTCACACTTGGAAGTGAAAAATCAATTGATGTAATCCAATCTGGAGCATCTGTCAATGGCCAGGATGTCTAATCAGTGTCAGGTCTGTGGAGGAAATGAAGGTATTGGTCTGTCGATCTGTGACAGCTGAGGAGCGTCGGTCGATCGGCTGACCTTGAGCTGATGCCGACTGAAATCAGCAGAGACTTCGACTGCTGCAGTGTTTGTAAAATAATTGAAAATAAAGGAGAAACAAATAGCATAACAAGCAATAGATGTTCCTTCCCCTGCTCAGGAGATTAGAAGATTAAAAAAACAAGAAAACTACTAACTATGCTCCAACAACTGTAACCAGGAATACATTATGTTTCTACATTGCTATAACATGAATGCTCCATTTTTTATTCACCCCTATTTGTTACCAGAGTTGTTTTTTTGTTTCAAAGAACATTCCCTTTGTTTTCCCTTGTTATTATATAAAAACAGGATTTGCTTGTATACTGTGACCGCCATAATGCTGCCCAGCTGGAACTGAAGAACAAAAGCTTTACCAACTGCATTTACTGTTTTCCTGTTTCCAACTGCTGGCTGATGCAAAACACATTGTTTTGGCATTCACAGAAAATTTACAACCTTTATTTATTTTAAAAGGTGCACACAACCATGCATGCAGTAGTTTGTGACTTTAGGAATGAGGAATTGACATCAATCCAGCAGGCTGTACCTGCGGGTCATTGATCAGAGTTTAAAGGCGCCAAATTGGTCGGGAGGAATTTTGCTGATGCACAGAACAGGTACCGACTCTGTGTCCACCAGCCAGCGAAGAAGCCAATAGAGAAAGATTTTGTGAGAGAGGCAATTACTGTTTACTCAAAGAGACACAATTAACAAACAGTACCCTTAGAGCTTGGTCAACACACTCAAATTATAGTTTTCCAACAAGACAGACTGAGCGGGACAGAAAAAAGACTAACTTGTGCTTCCTCAGTGAAAGACCCATGTGATGCTTCATTTGTTGTAAGCCGTGGTAGTCAGTGTAGATGAGGTCAAAGGGTAGCGGTCCGGTCAGAGGGCAGCTTCCTCTTCCAGGAGGGACGCCCAAAAACCTGCACACATGTCAGATGAATGCGCATTTTAGTATTGTGGACAAAAAACTTGAAGGTAAAAACAAATCTATGAAAGGGATCACTTAGTTTAGAATCATCCGATTGTCAGTTAATAAAACAAAGTTTTATAACAAAGGTCAAAGTATTAAAAAAATATTTCAGAAGTGGACGTAGGAAGTCGTGTTGCAATAATTGAGCTTGAGAATGTGTTCTTACAGAAAAAACAAACATGAAAGCTTGAGCTTTAAAAACCAGATTTGCGTTCAGTGTTGTGCTTGAAGGAGAAACGGGAAGCAAGCAAGACACAGTAGAAATTGAAGCACCCGATCAGGATGTGAGCATGTCAGAGCACACAGCAAGAGGGCGGAGCCATTCGACCATACAACACAGAATTCAGCTCTACCAAGCATGATTGTTTCACAAGACTCGCCCAATTTTTGTGAACATGTTTTCATTCAACGACAAAAAACACACAATCTGATACTTGCACCACGTTTTGTTGGTCACACATCTATGACAGAAACAAAGACATCATTGTTTTGAGTTATATATGTCTTTTTTTTTTTTTAAATATTTCTATCATCTGGGTATTACCCAAACAGAAGGGCCTGGACAGCCATAAAACAACTTACTGCATCAAATATGTGCTCATAGCACACCTATATTACCATCAGGCCAGACAGGAATCATGGATGAAGAAAATCAAGAGAAGAACAGTTACAAAAGAGCCTCTAGTTACCAAAAGCAGACAAGACTACAGATGTAAATTTGCTGTCTGCTATGACAAAGTACAGTGAAGCTTGAGAGCGCTCTCCTTTCAGTTAGGATCAAGGAAGCACTTTGTTTGACGAAGCGGTACTTTGTCTTGTAATGAAAATAGACATGCTTGATTACATTTTTTTTTTCCACAAACTTCAGCAGTTCTTAAGACCTGCAGCCCACAACAATACAACTGAGCATGGTGGGTGTGAGTGGATGTACACATTTGTGAAATCCTCTGAATACTAACAAGAGCTTACCGCCTGTCAAGATAACCTGACACAAAACAAACCGTGGGATAGAAAAGCCAGACTAATTCAACAATGCGCGCACACACACACACACTCACACGCAGGCTGACCTGGAGATATGTTTGGAATATATATATTCCTGTTTATATTTCTTATTTCTTTTTAAACAAATACTTAAAGAAATGAACATCTCCAGGCAGTGAGTTGCATCAGGTTATAATCTTACTCTCATCTCTTATCTTTGACCTCATCCACCTAATCAACCCTGACATTTATGCCGAGGATTATCTGGTGATCCAAAACGACGCCATGCGAGTGACAGCTCATCACACCAGCTCCGCGCTAACCACTCTGCAACCATGTCCCCTACCATTTAAAAAAAAAATATAAGCATTCTATTCTCCTGTGTGCCACTATCCTATTTTTTAACTATCTGTGCAATGCTGAGCTGCTGTGTTGACTGACATTCCCCATGTGGGATCAATAAAGTCTTATCTTATATTATCCTATCTATGATACAAACCCCTCTGTCTGAATCTTCACTTGGTGACCAGTAATAATGATCTATCTTCTTTCAAGATACATACGTAAAAGACTTTTAAGAAATAAATGCACTGGGAAAAAAAAGATATACAAGTCTTCTATTTAGTTGCAGTTATTTGGTCAATGGCTGCACGGTGGCAGCTACAGTTTGACTGTTTTAAAACAAAAGTATTTACTCAGTTCTTCAGGGAAGTTATGTATTATATAAATTTACATTATCATCTGAAATAATAAAAAATATGGCTTTGTCATTCGATGAATGTCTGTTACCTCATGCAGAAAGAATGACCTGGATTCATACAGAATGTACAAAGCATGATCTTTTTTTTTTTTGTCAATACTATATAGCATGCAGTGATTTGCAACAACCTCTTAATGCTGATGGGAATTAGAGGAAAGCCTCTACATTCCCTTGCTGCTGACGTTCTCTATAAACTGTGATATTTTTACACCTGTGCTCTCTCCACTGGCACTCACGCAGCCTGTGATTGTTGGCTTCTTTTCCAAAGCTTGAAGGCTTTTTCTGCCATCAGCTACAGGTGTCAGTAGGCGACCTCTTTGTGTTTATTTTGATGTCAACCAATGTTTTCTCTTGTTTCCTCAAACTCTTCTACTCTGCTGAACTAAATATAGCATTTCAATGGATGCTTCTTGTTTTTTTTGTTTTGTTTTCTTAGGACAGACTAGCTTTTCCATCTCATGGTAAATTCTTTGGTCTTCATGCCGGTCTCTGCCCTCTGGCTCTAATTACAGTCTCAACAGATGAAAAGACTGAGGGGTGAACGGAAGGTTGGACTCCTTCCGCCCTTTTATGTGCGATCAAAAGGAAAAAAGGTAAAAACCTGGACAGTGACGCACATCTGTCATTCAGCCATCCGTCGTCTCCAATCTTTTCTACAAGGGAGACATGAACTCGGCAACATATAGATGTCAATAAAACATAGTGAAATACATTGATGCTAATTAATTTTTTTTTAAACAAGTCCAGATACCTTCAATTAGTGAAGAAACAATGCAAACTCTTCTACAGCTACAAAACATTTGATTATGATCAAGCACAATGGGTGATGATTTGGTTGCCAAAGCAAGTCAATATTATTTACACTTCACACAACGTTGGTGACATTTGACATCAGATGCTCTTCCTGCTACAAATTGATTTAACTATGATCCATCATACTCCTAGCTAAGACCTAGCCTTATATATTAACAGCATATGGGAAAATACAATAAATAGCCTTTTTAAAATTCTATGTATACTAACATATAATATGAAGAAAAAAGTGTTTACATCCAACACTATCTCCACACAGTTGCCAAAAACATTACACAGCACCCTATTTGGAGCAACTATTCTAGAAGACAATAGAATAGAATAGAAATATGTTATTAATACAAGAGGAAAATGTTTTCTCTTCTGGCCACTAGGGGGCTGTTTCAGAATCAATCCTCAGAAATTTGCTTTGGAGAAGAAGTCATTGAGCCAGCAAGCTAATTTTGTTCCCGGTATGAGCACACCTGGCTTGAACAGCAAAGCAAACTTTGTTTTCTCCAACATGTTGTGAATGTACAGAAACAAACAAACAATCTTTCTTTGTTTGTTTAATCGTTCTGTCACCAAACGCAATTAAAAAATTGTTAAAAGTTATAAAAATCAGAACAGTACACTGAGATTTACAAATAAATTATGTTTTTTTAAATTTTTTTTTTGATTTCAACATTCGTGACCTTACATTGGCTTCCTTTTGCTACCTGGCTCATAAACACACCCAGCACAACAAACATACACACCTACAAAACAGTAGCTTATCGATCTTTTCTTGGACAGTGAACATATTTAGTCAGTGCTGCAGCCTTGCAGACAAACAGGCGTGGCAGCCAGTTTCTCTACAGTAGAAAAGATAATGAGCAAGAGTGTATCAGCCAACGGTGCTTTAAGATGCGGTTTCATCAGTCGATAGATACACAGTCCAGCAGGTCAGTGCTTAGACAAATAAAGGGGCTTCACTTGAGTTGCATTTCGGTTGTCTATTGTGTAAACACTGCGCGGCGGGGGACACGCTACAGTGTAGCTGAGAGGATACTTAACACAGGACAGTCATGACTGAGGGCCGTGTCCCAGAAAAATGTTTTTCTTATGCGTTATAATTTCTGTATCTGAAATTACTCTGAAATTACCCTCTTAAAGCTCTCACAATCATAGAAGTGACACTTGAAGACACAAACTACAGATGGGTTTTGAGATAACCTCATATGCGAGGGTGTGTGGCTTATACCTGGTTGACTATGAGCCTGGCTGTGTCAGATTTCACTGCGGGAGTTTAGGTTTGAATTACAGTTAGTACGGCCTCTCACAGTTTACTGCTGGGGAGCATTAAACTATGAGAGCAGATGTATTACAGTGACTGAGTGCAGAACTGTATGAGACTCAGCACCTCACAGATCCTTTAAAAGCTGCTGCTGTTCAGAGGTTTAATTGGATATATGCAAATCCACAGAAACTTTAAGGGGAGAGTAAAGGGATTAAAGTGCATTAAGGAACCAGGATTGTGGAAATGAGAGAAGGCACACATACTGTAACTCTGCACACACACAGCATGCATATGGACACAAACAACCTATCTTTATCTCCTTCAAATATACACATGCACAAACACAAGATTAAAGGATAAGACCTGCATTATTTTATCTTTTTATCATTAACCACCAATCTTGTGAAAAGCCCAAAACACCAATAAATTTGTTCTACTAACTAAGCGCTGTCAGTGTAGCCTCGGCCTGATGCCGCCAGTTCCTCGATAATGTTCAGCTTCTCTGTCAACTATTAACGACACACAACAGAGCCAAACTAATAAATACTGGAGACATTTCACTTTAGTGTGATTTTACTCAACGGTTTCAAGAGACAGCAGCTCCATGAGCAGTCTCAGCAATATTTTCTGACTGAGTTACCTTTCAAATGCAATGGAAGCTGTTTAATAGTATAAACTAGAGGCATGTTCAACATTTTCAAGAACATATCCCAAAAAATACTACTTCATGCATATAGATTGTGGATTAAACTAGAAATGTAATAATACATACAGATGTTATTACATGTATAGCTGCAAAGATAGTCTGGGTAAATATGAGTTTTCTTTGTAAAAGAAAAAAAAAGACAAAAAGAAAGTGGGCATATCTTTGCAGACTTTTGCAAATAAAGTGTCAAGGTGTCTGTAATGAAGCCGAGGTGGGTTTTAATGACCTGCCCCAACTTTACAGAGGAGAAATAAGTTGTGACACAGCACAAAAGAAAGACTGCATGCAAAGGAAAGAACAAAGGTGCAGGACTTGCATAAATTTACTACACTTGACAACCACCGCTGGGCACAATTTCTGTATTTCACAGCTGGCCACTGGCACCACAGCACTTCAGCGGTTTGATGAAAGCGAGAGAGTCAGAGAAACAAATGAGTGAAAGAGACTACACAGTCGCAATGCATTACTTTCCTAAAGGAAGGGTGCGCATGTCCAGCAGGGAGGGGAATTGGTTAAGGCAGATTCCCAGGCACATATGAGGAGTCGAGACTGGGGGCAAGGAGTTTAGCGAGGGCTGCAGGGCAGCAGGGGAGAGGGCTCACAGTGTGAGGGGAATGACATGGGCAGAAACAAGGGGGTGATGTGCCACTCTATGTCAAGCCAGCCAGGCTCATGGGAGCAGTGTCTGGCATGCTGATTGACCACTGAGACAAGCCGATAGCAGGAGAGGGGGGGAAAAAAAAAAAAGTAAAATCCAGCATATTGCTGCTGTTGCATTTAGAAACAATTCCCTTTTTGTTTTTAAACTTAGTGGCCTGTTTGGTTCAAGTTAATGGTAAATCCACAAATCAAAAATTTGAACGACGGATTAATGTGTTGTGGCCACTTCATAAACATAGATGAAAACTATAAACACTCATGAAGAAAACATTACAAATCACATGAGGAGAAAAATGACAAGATTTTCTGCTCTCCATCGCCACATTTTCTTCATCAGTTTCTATTTTTGATTCTCTCTTGAAGCTCATATTCTTATGTGTGTCCTTATGTGACAGTGTTTTAAGAGGTAGAACCGGAAAATTGATTGATTTTTTTTTCCATAAAGGTTTATAAATAGCAAAAAAACATCCGGGATAAACCCTCTGGGATCCAATTTTAAATGTATTTATTTTTTCTGTTTTTGACTACTTTTTATTTTAGCTTTATATTTCAACATAAAAAAAATGCTTTACATTATCTTGTTTGAGGTCTTTCTTTTCAGCGCAACCTTGCACGTCTAATTTTACAGTTTTTGTTCTAGTTTGACACACTGTGTTAACACCCTGCTGTGGTGTGACGTTTGTGTTTCAATCCGTTCGGTGGCTTTTTTGGGCTCAGTATCTGTGGCAGTGTGCACAGGAACATGATCAGTTCTGCTGCTTTGCTTCAAGCTCACAGAAGAGGAGAAATGCCTCCTACACATTCAGGGATCAACCACATACAGACTATACTGTACATTAAAAACACTACCCTGATCAATGGTATGCACCAAAAGTTTCAAATCTCAAAACTGACCATTGTTATCCTTGACTCACGATCACCATTGTGATTCCCACAACTTTCCTCTCTTCATAGCAAAGAAACAAGATGAATTGTCACACAATTCTTTGATTGGTTGATGTCATGCATTATTTTCACTAATAATAGTTGCAGACTATGAATAAAGCCTTACTGAAAATTTCAGTTTTAGAGCATCTACCCAATGACAGTCAACAGATTTATCTTACAAAGTTAAAAAAAAAAAAACATTTGGAAGTTCATTAAAACATTTATTAAAAGATGCAAAGCTTGTACTTTATGAGAGTCAGAGAGTAAAGGAGGACTCGGTGAGGGGAGCCCATTGTCCTCATGCTGTGGTGATTACGATGAGGTGATAGCACATAATGATGAGTGCAACACTTGAATGAAGAGCAATTTTAGCTCAGTCACTATGTCAGCTTGCTTCAGTGAAGGCAAATCCTTAAGATGTTATGTCACCAACAGCTTGCTCAGGCTATTTTGAACAATTGCTCATCATTTGCTTCATCTTATGTCATAGAGAAAAACAGCATTAACAAGAAGGCAGCATGGTGAGAGAGCATGAGTACTTATAGGGGTAAAAAACCCGATACTGACCCGATAGTCATGAGTCTTAGAGATTTAAAGGAAAAACCTGTTTTCACTTCAAGGCCTTTCGATATATTCTCATGAATACCTGTTCAAGTATATCATTTATTTTGCTGTTCAGGGATAGCCTGATATCTTACTTGATGACAGACACAGTTGACCCTCACTCACTTTGAGTTCTTCATGTTTGAGAAACGGGGTGGAGTTATCTGATGGCTATGTTAATATGCTGAGAAGATCCCTATTTAGATAAAACTGATAGCGAGAGGTTGCCTGCAAAACACCTCCACAAGGCTGCATTCAAATCCTGCACGCAACAGCACAGAAAAGTGGCAAAGGCTTCTATCACACTGAAATGAAGAGTCAGAGTTTGGGTGGAGTTTAAAATCCTA
>OMNM01001322.1:15742-27136 GCA_900302745.1 Parablennius parvicornis
CACACACACACACACACACACACACACACACACACACACACACACACACACACACACACACACACACACACACACACGTCGCTCCGCCTCTGCAGGGAAATCGAAACCTAACTGAGGCTCACAAAATCTACAGGACATTTAGGGCATTTTCAGTCAGGGACCCTCGACCCTATTCCAGACAACTCAGAACCCACCGCAGAGCCCCGCAGAACCCCGCAGCAGACCCTGTCAGCCACTCGGAAGCATGTCTTTCAACCAGACTCCGTTTTATAATCCGGTAGGTGAGAGAAAAGACCGTTTTTTCCTGCAGCTGGCAGTGAAACACAGTTTAATGTGTCCCGGTGAAGAAAAACACGTCGGCATAAACTGTTAACATCCCGTTCCGTTAGAAACAGAAACACAAGGACTTGTGTTGCGTTTGTTTTGCTCGGTTTTAATCTGTTTCTGCTGCTTCCTGTCTCGAAACTATTGGGAAAGATTTCTCGAGTCATCACACTTTTGACTCAAACTCAGATTAGATTTCGGTGTGTTTCTTCTATTCTGTATAGAAGGGGACAAACAAACTAAAAGATTTCCCCGCAGAGCGCTGGATTATTAATGATACCAAACTACCAATAGTAAAAAAGTATTTCTACTATATTTGCTTGTGTATTGATTGTCATGTTAAGGTTTTGTGTGCTTATTATCACTGTATTGATTTTAATTGAACATGTGGTATACAATCAGACCAATGAATAATAATTATGATTCTTGTCAAACACAAACACCTTCATAACTGCCTATAATAATAATGATAATAATCAAATAACACTGTTTTTTCTTGGCCCTAATATACAACAGTTAAAATAGTTAATTGCACAGTTTAGTGAATAAATTGCACATTATTTGTTTAAAATTCAGTCATCTTGAATACACACTGCATAGAAACACAACTCAATAACATAATAACTAAGTCATTACTCTGATCACTTAATATTCCTTTCACATGTAATTGCAATGCTAATACAGATGTTATGTCAGAGGCTGTAATTATTCAATCATGCAATTTTTTTCATTTGTCTTCATCATGTCATGTTTTGTATTAAATTGTTCCACATTTTATTTTTCAAACAGTACTAAATGTGCTATGAACATGTTGGACCTTTTAACTTGAAGTGTTTAGTTTCACACTAAGATGTGTTGAAATTGTAAGATAACTATTCAAATCAGTTCAATACCTGTGAATGATTTTTCTGTGGGATGTTTTTGTTTGTTTAAGTTGATGCTTCTTCTACAAAGATTCTAGGTAAAAAAAAAAAAATTCTTAGCCTTCTGTCTACGTTTGACAAACAATAATTAATTTTTAATTTATTAGATCAAACAAATAGGCTTTGTGGTCTGTCAGTCAAAAAGAGCTAGCACAACCTATGTTCCTGACTTGGTTTGACATTGTCTTCATTTCTGGTGTTTTCACAAGTAGACTCAAGGCTGTATAAGTAAGAAAATTTTTTTGTGAGTCAGCGGCTGATTCCACCCATGTGTGGGCTTCAGGTCTCTGTTGAAAACTTCCCAATACTCTAATCTAATGAAAGCCTCACAATCTGTCATCACTGAAGAGTACAGCAGATTTTTGTGGAGGTGTGTTTGGACACCTGCCCATGAATTAAACTTTTTAAAAGTAATTGGGTGATGTAATATCGTTCCGTTTTTCTTTAAACAATCCATGAAGCCTACGAAGTCTGTGGTTTCTTCTGTGGTCAGATCGTTGAAGTGTCACAAACATGTTCCATGTTCCTGTTTTTTCTTCTTATTGGGCTTCTTCTGTTGTAGAATCCAGATGATCAACTGAACTGTCGCAAATATAGCAGACATAGCAGTTTGTATGTTGTGGGTAGAGTAAATAATATCGTAAATATTCCTGCAGTATTAATGTCATCATGCCGTGATCGCTGCAGTTTATGTTCAGACCAAAAACTGATGACAAAAACCGAGCTGACATATTGAGTTTGATTCAGTGTTGGTGGAAACTAATGGGGTCTTGTTTCCAATCCTTGATGATCCTGGAAACAAGTCCCCACCCGAGAACCGCGATAAAAACCCCAAGACCGTGAACACACCTCGGAAGCATGACCCCACCTCAGAACTTTGGCCCACCTCAGAACAATGGCCCGACACTCCAGAATGAACTCCACTGAGCATTGTCAGAGTCTCATGTCGACTCTATTGACCTGTCTGCCACTCTCTACCTCTCTCTCTCTTCTCTTCCTGTCCTATCTCTTCTTATTTCACCCAACCGGTCAAGACGGACGGCCGCCTTTCCAGAGTCTTGGGTCCGTCCCACGGTTTCTTCCTGAATTTGGAGTTTTTGACAATTTCTCTTCATGAGGGAGTTTTTCCTGGCCACTGTGGCCATTTGCCTCTGCTTTGGAGGGGCTTACTTGGGTTCTGTGTCTTCTCTTATGTTAAAGCACTTTGAAATGTCTGCTGATATGATTAAGCGCTTTACAAATAAAAGTTGATTGATTGATTGATTGATAATGCCTAGCTGTATTTCTGCCCTGCTGCTCCATGCCCCATTGTGCCTGCCTCTGATTGGTCAGAATCTGTTTGTTCTGTGGGCTTGAGTTGAGTTTATGTCAAAGGCTTGAGGTCAAGAATTTCAGCCAATCAATAGCAGGAAGTGTAGTGGCAGCAACGGTGAAAGATTGTGAGTCCATAGAGACAAGCACTGAGAGAGGGAGAAACGGTGGAACGGTGATAAACATGGCAAGGATCTCTCTCTGTTTTTTGGGTTGACTTATCCAGACACATGCGACCCTGATAAGCATTACTACGAAGCAGGTTATCAACTCACTAGTTCAATCCAGAAATACGTGTGCGTGTTCACATGAAAGAGGCGGAGTTTGCGGTGTCTGACTAATCACGCACGGAGTAACTCTGGAGCGCAGTTTACAGATTACTGAAGGATCAATTATTCTCTGAGAATATAAAGAATTAAAACACATCCACCAGCTAAAAGCAACACTGCTGTTGCAGCCAAAGCCAGAACATTCCTGACTTGTGTGACTTCATCAGATAAAATGATATTGATTGATTGCACAATATAAACAGACGGCATTGTGATCACTCAGTTTCACTTCATTACATCAGAAACGTGTCAGGCAGAACTTTCTCACTTCTCTACTTTTAGTTTACAGTTTCTATCCAGGTGTTTTGAGGCTTAGTTTTCTCCTGTGTGTGTGTGGTTGAATATTACTTCATCACCATGACAGCACGAGTAGTTCTGCATTCCATAAATTCATGCTTCTGCACTTCATTCAGGTGTGATCATGAACCTCATTATTCCAGATCAACCCTCGTGGACATAAAGAGACTTGGAGCAACAGCAATAACCAGTGACGAGGAATTATTTTATTATGTCAAAAAGATCGCTCTAAATTACTTTCTCCTCTCCGCTACAGCTCTGTGCTGAACCCGTGCACCAATCACCATCATTTAGGAACGGGCAGGTCATTTTCCAAGAGATCTGATTTCTCACAAGGCAGAGCTTTACACTCACTGTGGTCTTATCGAGAACATAACCTAGTCCGGAGCAGGTTAGACATTCAGCGTCAGTTACCGGCGAGATTTATCCTGGTGAGAAGTGAGCGAGTGTCTTAGCACGGAAAAACTATACTTATACTTATAACTTTTAACTATAAGGTCAGATTGTTTCACGAATACTTCAACTATTGAGGCGGATTTAGCTCTGTCACATTAATTGTCACATTAACCGCAGACTTTGCCAGGTATGAAGTTTGAACCACTAGGTTAAGGTATTGTGTTCAAGAAAATGTTTGTGTTTACACGGCAATGCTTTGAAAAAGATGTGTGTTTCCACGGAAACAGCAGAAACGCTGAAAACCGCGTAATTAGTCTGCCAGGCCACAAGTTGGTGCTGTTTTTTGTTTTTGTGGTGAAACCACACCCACATGCACGCAGAGAGGAACACTCTATCACTGCTTATTAGAATTAAAGTAAGCCCTGTACTTTTCCAGCCAATCCCCTTCACTGGATCGATCCAGGGCGGCTTGCAGGAGGGGAAGTCCATCAGCATCAGTGGACGAGTCATACATGGAGTCAAAAGGTCAGAGAGCAAATTTCTTTACTTTTCAACTGGCAATGTCAGAGTGGACGATATGAACCTCATTTTGAGAGTCTTTTTGAGAACTTTCCGTGAGATGTGGTGCTTTTCTTGTTCTGTAACTTTTGATGTCCATGTGTTGTCATGCTTCAGGTTTCATGTGAACTTACAGTGCGGCTCCATGGCCGGGGCAGACATTGCGCTCCACATTAACCCGCGATACGATGGTCAACCTTATGTGGTCACCAACACCTTCCAGCACAGCAGCTGGGGCCCTGAGGAGAGGAAGCAGAGCTCGCCATTCCAATGTGGCTCTACGTTCACCCTGCTCATCACGGTGACCCGAGACTTCTACCAGGTCTGTGGGAACGCATCTCCTCAAAACTTTAGTGGTGTCTTCCAATGAATCCCCATTTAACAGTGCTTCACGTAATTCACGGACTATAAGCGTTACTCAAGTAGACGTTGCATCCCACGATAAGTCTTATTTATTTTCTTCATAACAGTAATTATTTTATCTGCTTTTCTCCCGTCCCTCACAAGTTTGTCACTCTGTTCTCTCTGTGTTGCACATTTCATAACTTATGCTTTAAATTTTGCTGTGAAGCTTCAGCTTTTTAGTGACATTTTACTTGCACTTTCAGTAAAATACAGTAATAATGAAAACTTTTCTGTGGTACACTGACCTCAAGTGGTAGCAGATGGTATGTGCAGGTATATTTTTATAAGAATTGTTGAATAAGTTTCATGACAAGCCAATCAACAAAAACAAAGTAGGACCTATAGGCTGAAGAGTATGGTACTTGGAGTTATATCAAACAAACTCTCATGTCATTCATTTGATTATGTTATTTTTGCTGATAATTTCACTTGTTCTTCTCTTCTAGCTGAACGTGAATGGCTGCCACTTTATTGATTACAGACATCGTATTCCTTTTCAAAGGGTGGACACCATCGCAGTAGGCGGGACAGTGGAGATTTCCAACATTACCTTTCAAAACCCCTCGGTAAGGATGCTTGTAGAATTTAAAGGACTGTACCACAGTGATTACTTGACAAATTATCCTGAAGGGCATGAACAGATCAGATGTGGAGTGTGAAAAAGTGAAGTTCACTGAAGTGTTTTTCCTTCATGTTCATCTCCCTCCTCATGCTCCGGTCTTCCCCTCATGTCTGCTATTCCCTCCTCAGTATGCCTTTCCAGCTCAGCCCGCATTTCCGAATTATGCCGGATATCCAGGTCACCCTGGATTTCCAGCACAGCCAGGATTTCCAGCACAGCCTGGATTTCCAGTTCACCCTGGATTCCCAGGTCACCCTGGATTTCCAGCACAACCAGGATTTCCAGCACAGCCAGGATTTCCAGCACAGCCAGGATTTCCAGCACAGCCAATATTTGGTGCGGCAGCTCCTGTGAGTTTCTGATGACCAGAACAGCAGTAACAAAGTTGATGCTCAGATTAATGAAAGGACAACATGTTTGGCTAATGTCCAGGAAAATTAACACCAATACACAATGGCGTGCACTGCCATGAACTGGATTCCAGTAAAAAGTAAATAAGTATACTTTTCTTTTTTTTGGAGGTGAATGACTATCATAACTAAAAACTTTGAAAGCCTCACGTCTATAAAGACTTGTAATCCACTTTCCACTGCATGTCCTTTACACAAATAATATGTGAGAGCATCCATCTCAAACAAGGAAGAGCTCAGAGAGCAAATACCTCTGCCTGGCATATGAGTTGATGTCTTTGAAAATTCTATTTCTTCTTGCTTGTTCCATTATCTGTTTGGTGAACACATTTTTAAATCAAAATCTTCTTCGGTTTTTTTGAATTACCCCATTAACACACCCATCAACCAACCAACCAACCAACAAACCACAGAAACAACTGACTGACCAGCCAATCAACAGCAACAAAAGCATGCACCTCCTGGTGGATGTACTATAAACCGGGTACTGCAACATCTTCTCATGAGAGAGAATTAATTGATATACAAATGGAAGAATATTTGATAATATGATCATAAAAAACAACAACACACTAACCAGACCAAAGTGACTGATCAGTTGTGCACCCTGAGCTCACGGGAAGTTATGCTTTTATGGTTTGTATGAGATATTTTAATGAAAGCAACAACACTATCTGATTGTATTTAAATTCAAGAGGTAGTAAACTAGAAAAGGGTTTTCAGACGAGGCAGTGGTTGGTGTAAATGTGTGTGAGTGAAGATGTGTTTCTCTGTGTTAACCCTCTAGTGGACCGGTGATGTGTCCTGGTGTACACTGTTGCTTGCTGGGATATCCTTCAGCCTCCTGCATCCTTGGTCTGCATAAGCTTTGTGGTTGAATAGTTTTAAAATCAGCTTTCGGTTTCCGTCCTCTGCAGGTGGTTCCTTACCGGAGTCCAATCAGTCGGGGATTCCGACGAGGCCGGTCAATCACGATCCAGGGAACTGTGCACCCGAAAGCCACAAGGTCTGACTTCATCACCACTTACACTCAAACTAGTTCACACATCAAAACTCTACTATGGTTATATTGTAATGTAATTTACATGTACTCATAACATGCAGAACAAGCCCAACATGCAAAAATCTACTCCTGCAACACAAAGGCAAATGTTAATCATTCATTTGATTGAAACTTCCAACTAATTGCTCAATGTTCAGTATCCTTGCCCACAGTCAATAAATGTAAATCTTTTAAAGAAGGGTGTTAAAATGTGGACTTTTAACCTTTTCATTGTCAATGAGGACTTGGCCTTTCTGCAGTCACATGCAGATGTGTCATTAAACTTACAACTTCTGCATAATAATAATAAAAAAAACTGACACCGGAAATCAAACTGTATTCCCAGCTTTCGCAATGGTAGCGCATTGATGATCACCTGATGGCACAAACTGCTGACTGTCTGATTAGTTCATGCTGTCCACTCATCATTCTCGGTGCTGTTCAGTAGCATGCTGGGGTATAAAAAGGGCAGGTTGGAGGGGAAGAGTCTCCCACAAGTAAAGATCTATCAGCAGGCAATAAACTTTTGAAAAAAAACTGTGGAACAATTTCATAATATTATCTGAAACAGTGTAAACTTCTTTAAACAGCCCAAAGAATGACTGTGCATGGACAAGATCAAAGGTCAATAGTGGCTGTTAATAATCTTAAAGCATGAAGGTAAAGCAAGTATATAGATAAATTACAATTTTAAGTCATGCAAATCATTATTTTCTTCCTCTGACACTATAACTTGTGAACTAAAGAAGAAGAAAAACTTGAATCTCTGATGGTTAAAGCACCAGGTGACACATCTGGATCAGCTCTATCAGTAGTTGTAAGTGTTTTGTTTTTCTTACAGAGAAAGCTTTGTAAGAAAGTTACAGTAAATACTGTATGAAGCACCGCTTCATAGTAAAGGATCCTAATCCAACAATAAAACTATCAAGTCACGGTAGAATATTAACTGTGAGTCATAACACTCTGGAGGCAAACATTGTTGTTTTTGTTGTCAGTCTACTTGCGCATGGGCAGGACAAATATTTACTATGACCTTGGTGTGCATGTGCTGTAGCAGCATTTCAGAAAAGTTTGGGGTTTCCCTGTCTACACCAAGGTTTCAGAAGGTTTCGCTGACTCCGAGCACTGTTGTCATGTAGACAACATTGTCATGACAGAACCACAAAACACAACAAAAGTTTTCTATTTTCACTTCAAAATATTCACTATTTTCAATTTTCAATCAACAATTGATATTCTCTTAATATATCAATAATAAATTAAAACAATGGAAAGTAAAAGGGATAGTTAAAAAAAAAAAAAAAAACTTGAGAAATGTACCATAAAAAGGTGAATGATAATCCTGATGTTTAAGTTCATAAAACGGAGTAGATAAAATTTGATTTTTTTCTTTCTGCGTACTTTGTTTTGAAGATTAACACAGCCATTATAAAAATTTGGATATTGTGTATTTGTTGCCACCGTCCCTACTGTTTTGAGACGTGTGGCCGGTGTCATATTAGAAATTAGTTTTCACGAAACTTTATATTTCTCTCAACATTGAGTGCGATGATAGTCCATTAAAATATAGTATGGGTTTATGAGAAGTGTATATCTTGTCCCTTTTGTTTAAAAGAAAAATGTTCTGCTTCCTCTCAGATTCTGTGTTAATCTCTGCCACTCGGCTGGCACCGCTCTGCACTACAACCCGCGCTTCGATGAGAATGTGGTGGTCCGAAACACCAAGCTGCGGGATAGTTGGGGGTCCGAGGAGCGAGGCGGGGGAATGCCTTTCCACCGAGGACAACCTTTCACTGTAAGGCTGCAAACAGTTCACCCACACCATGATCAGGGGATCACATGATAAATGATCAAAAGATCACATGATCATTCTGAACAGGATTAAACTCTCCTCGCACCAGATTGGATAGAAAAAGTCATATAATTATCTTAAAAATTGACACTCAGCCTCTAAATTATGTTTTATCCCCGTGAAGTTCCATTTCTCTGTACCAAACTACAACATGGAAATACTCATATTCATTCAAAACATTCATTTAATATTTTATTATTTAATTTGATTTTGTGAAAGTTACTACTCTGTGTTCAGCAGTGCTGTTGAATTATTAAAATTCTACTCTAGTTCTAAATATGAGTATCTGATTTAGTATCAAGATATTGCACACTGTACCATCCCCAAAATTAAAAAACTTAGCTTGTCTTTCGATCTGCCCCAACCTTCAAATTAAAGTTTAAAATGTATTGCAAAAATATTTCAGATAGTATTAACAGTATTGACATTGTCCCAAGATAAAGAAATAAATATAGGAAACCTTATGCAGGCTTTAAAAAATTATTTTAATTGAAGTTTTTCATTTATAGACAAAACAAGATATAAAAAATATAATTAGTATTAACAATTAATATTGCTAGTTAATATTATACATTAACTAGCATTTTTAAAAATAAATTGTGTCAAATGAATTGATTTTGTTCCGAATGCCATTTTAAATCATTCATTTTCTTGACATTTGTATTAAATTCAGTTTTAAAACGTTTCAATCTCCATTCAGTTCTCATAGATCGTTGGATTTCGGCGCCCCCTGATGGTAGTAGATAGAAATCGATCACATGATAAAGGAACTGTGTCTCTTCCAGCTGGTGATCTCCTGTGACCAGCACTCCTACAAGATTGTGGCGAACGGGATGCAGATGAACGACTACAAGCACCGCTTCACTCAGCTGAACAATATCACATCTCTTGAGATCGACGGCGACATCTCGCTGACCTCCGTCAGCGTGTAGACGACCAGACTACGACCACCACTCACAGAGCGCTTGTCTTCTTCCTTCTTTGTGTGTGTTCATATGGCAGTTATTCAGTCTAATTTTTAACATTATATTACATTGTCTGGAAAATGGTAAAATCCTCCTCTTATGATCACATTGAGTAGGTTCATGAATAAACTTCGGCTTAGCTTCCTCCAATATGTTGGCATGCAATTTCATATTTTAATCAAAAAATGTGTAATTTTAAAAGTATAACTGAACTTGAAGATAGCATTAGAATATGCTATGATTCTCCTCTCATGCTTAAAATCAGTTGTTGCTTAACATAATACTTAATAGCTGAGATAAATATAAAGAAGCCGCATCTGAGTTGTTTTTACTAACATTTTAGTTTCAATGGTGGATTTAGGAAAATAGAAAACTTCTTTTGTGTTTTGGGATCAATTTACACAGTAAATGTGCTTAGAGCCATTGAGACCGCAACTTTTAGAAAACCAAATGGTAAAACAACCAACACCGCCACCTAGTGGCCCTACATGCTATCTACATCATTTTCAGTGTTTCTTACGTTTCCTGTAAGTGGACATGATTTTCAAAATGCAAATACAAAAACAACTTGCTATGTAAACGAGGCCTAAAATCTTCTGCTTCCACCAAAATGTGTGTGAGTGGAGGAAAACACCAGTGTGCTCAAACTGGCCGGTAAGGAAAACAGGAGGAAGAAGGAAAACCTCTTTGGAAAAACACTGGATTTGGCTGGACCCGACATGAACCTTCACAGGCAGCAACAGCTGAGAAGAGATAATAGTTTTCTGTGCTGAAGCCAAAAAGCTCCGTTTGATCCTGAAAAACACTCCAAAACCTTCCCAGCTCGCCGACAGAGTATGTAGTCCTGCTGAGCTTCTATAAACTTCTTAATATAACAAATAATAAAGCTTAAAAAGCTTGAAGCTACATAACCTTTGTTATTACCAAAACTCTCAAGCCACAGCTCAAACCAAAAGTTAAGTTCGCAGCTCTGTTCAGTCGTTAAAGGTCATGCATATTTACATAAAGTCTCTTATTTGACCTATGTTACTTTTGTCTGGTTTAAACTGGTTTGAAACTTGTCTGCAGCTACAACAATGCAGTAAATTTCAAGAGGAAGTCAAGAGGAAGTCATCACATGCAGATGACTAATAAAATCACCCACAGGTCACATGGCTGTTGTGTGACAGTGGTTTAACTCTAATGTCAAACTCATGCATAACTTCATTGTTTTTACTGACAAGCAACCAAAAACGTATATATTTGATTTGGAACTTATTTTAATGCAGGGACACATTTTGAAGAAGCAGACCAGTAAAATATCAGTATATTAACATTTATTGGGCAACTCATAATGTTTCCATTTGTTTCAGTCATTAAGTAGTTTACATTTAACTTAATATCCAATTATGTGGAAAGGTTTAATGAAATACATCACAGTTTGTTGAACCAGTCATGTAACTTCTATCAATCTGTAACATTTCACTTTTGACCAATGGAGAAACTTAAGTGGACCCAAATAGAAAGTTCTGAGCATTTAGGTGAAGTTGACGGTGAAGATGATTTGTGTTATTTTGGAAATAAAAAAAAGAGTATTTCTAACCGTATATGTATATATTTTTTTACTTCTATCTTTTTTTAAAGGAAGTTGAAGACAATATTTGGGATCTATTCAAGATGAGACACTAGGTGGTTTCATCATCCAGTTTTTCAACAGGAGACAGTCACTCTGTCCAACCATCACAGCTCCTCTCTCATCCACTCTGCTGTGATCATGAAGCCGCTGTGAGAGCAGCTCTGGGAAATGAGCTCAGCTCTTCAAAAAATAAGCTAATCAACACAGAGAGCAGCTCAAATGACGAGTGGAGGACAAGTCTCATCCCATTTCACCGATTACAGTTTACCTTTACAGGAACTGGAACATAATTACCTCAGGAGCAATAAGTGAGAAGAAATGTTAGATATAACCCTCTAACACTAG
>OMNM01001323.1:0-15331 GCA_900302745.1 Parablennius parvicornis
AAAATAAAATGTTACACCACATTTTAATTCGACTTTAATAGACCACATTGTAAAAATTCAAAGCGTCCGCATATGAACCCCCACTTTCTTTTTGGCTGCTTCCTGACAGACTGGACGTTTTGACACCAGCTCCCCGAAGATCTGATCCCAGATGAGTCGTTTCATTACAACAAAAATTAAACTCATTCACATTCAAAAAAAAAAAAAAAAAAATCTCTGATGCAACTTTCTTCCCCAAACAAAAAGTATAAAAAGTACTCTCTCTTCTTTCTTTTCCCGCTCATCTCCAGACCTCAGGGGAAGGCCATCAGTGCTGTGCGCTAAAAGGCTGTTTGCTCGTCGCCGGGTGGAGCTTCTATGTCCTCGACAGGCCTCGGTTGTCCAAATCTTTCACCTGGAACACAACATATGGTTCTAAGATCCTTCTTTTATAGCTTTAGGTGACATTTACACTTCCTTTCAATCAATAATCATTAGATTTAAACATTCTATTGAGTAGACGTGATAGAAATGTCTATATTTTTCACAAAACCAAACAATCAAGAAAATGACTACAATCGGAACATAACGCCAAATTTAATGAACCTTTATGGTTCAAAATTCAGTGAAATCTCTAAAACACTTCTCTTATAGGTGTTGCATTCTGCAGGTTTTTACAAACTCACACTGACAGCATGGCTTTGAGGTTACTGCCAGTTTGATATCTCAGCTCTGGTCTCAGTGTTGTGTCACATCTGCTACTAAGAATTGTTTTCTTTTTTACATTTTCACAATTTGCTTGGTGGTTTGGCCGGATTGGAGCCTCCTTGGGCAGGTTTTGGCCCACGAACCCTATGTTTGACACCCGATTTAAAGCCTTTTATGTGTTTTAGCCTAGAAACTAAACTAAATATTTCACAACATCAGATTTTTCCGGATTCTTTTAAACCATGAAGCAACGATCACAAACAGGCTTTGATAGTCTTGGGTAACAGGATGCGACTGTAAAGAATAAATGAAAACGTTTGGCGCTGGTTTACCTTGTATATCCTAACCAGCCAGTGCTCTGTTGTGTAGGCCTCCTCCAGCACGTCCAGCTCAAAGTCTTTGTTCCCGATCTCGGCGTTCCTCACGCGGTCGTAGCCGGGGGGGCGCTCTGCGGAACAGCAGCAGTGTTAAAAGGCTCCGGCAGTTATTTGGACAGTGTGAAGTGACATTGGGGGGGGGGGTTCACGAGCTACTCACTGGCCTCTGTGTAGACCTGCCCGAAGCGGTAGTAGCACATCTTGTACATGAGGCAGTTGAGCAGGACGGGCGAGCCCTCGCGGTCCACCCTGAACTCTCCGGTGGGGGTGTAGTAGTCGTGCTCCTTGATGTGTTTGCCCGTGTCCGTGCTGCCCCCGATGCGGACCATCCACAGGAACTTATTGATGTCTGTCCGGTAAACACAGTCGCACCACATCTTCCTTAAACACACTCACACACACTGTTTGACTCTGTGTGTGTGTGTGTGTAATGACACGCACCATCAGAGGAGTAACCCGTCAGCCCTCCGAAGATGACTAGAACGTAGCTGACATCCAGCTCCCTCATGATCTCATAGGCCCTCTCCTCTGTGGACGCCATCGCCTGCAGAGCGACGCACAGTCGGGTCAATGCAACAACAACACTTCCAACTAGAGAATTCCAGAGAAAGTGCGAAGTGGCATCACACTATCTTAAAAGCTCCTCAGCTCACCTGTCCCACTCTGGAGATGTGCGTGTTGTTCCACGTGTTGTTGTCCACTAGAATAGTCCGGTTTGCCATGGCTGTGATCTGATAGCCGTAATCCCACCACGACATGACTTTAGCATCCTGCACACAGAAGCGCGGCTCAGTCAGACGGCGGGTGGACAGACGTTGACAAACTTTCTATGCGTCTCTAAAGGAAGTCTGACCTCGGGGGTGTTGTGGCGCAGCCAGTAGTAAGCCTCCCTGAAGTCGTCGAAGATGATGCGGCTGCCGTCTCCTCCGCGGGCCGACAGCACGATGGAGGGGGAGGAGTAGGCCTCGCTGGTCACCCAGGTGGAGTGGAAGGTGTAGGTGATCAGGAAGAACGCCATGACCAGAATCATGCCACTGGCAACCTGGAGAGGAAACGACATTTTAGTAGAAAATCCTTAACCTTTGGTCTTTGGTTCACATTAAACAAACTCAATCTGCTTGTTTTCTACACAGACTTCGGATGGCAGCTTTAACATCCTCAGAAATTAAGTTCTCTGATGCAACAATCACAGGAGACTTCATTTAAAAAAAAAACAAAAAAAAAAACTGACATTGTGAACTAAGGATGCACGAACAGTGATACCGGATCATTTGGACCAGCAGTGTTAGGCTGGTGTCACTCATTAGTTTACATGTGTAGTGGTGGCTTGTGGCAACGCATGTTGTTTCAGAATGGAGTACAAATCAGGCCTCATGGAATTTAATTCGTACTCATACTGATATTGTAAGAAGCTAATGGTTAGTACTCGTGGTCCTTTCGTAAAGTGGTATCCGTGCATCTCCACTGTGAACACGTCCCACCTCGTTCTTTATGGGGTAGGTGGAGTCCTGCTGCTTCTTGCTCTTCTTGTCGGGCCGGCTCACGTCCAGGTTCTTCATGTACGTGGTGAGCACCTGCGACACGCCGATGCCCGACAGGATGCACATGACCGGAGCCAACACCAACATGAGACGCACCTGAGGGTTGAACAAACCACCTGGTTCAATGTGCTGGTGTTAGATCGCACGTGCGCGTGCAGCCGATTCTGTGTGCGGTCGTACCATGACGGCGGAGAAGTACATGCTGGTGACTCCGTACATGATGATGAAGATCCTGGCGTCGGACAGGTTGTTGAAGCAGTAGTAAAGACCGACTGAAATAAGGGAAACATAAACCTACTTCAGTAATGAGGCGACGACACAGAATGGGCTCGGTCGCTGTGAGCGCCTCGTCTCACCGGGGAACATGAAGACCAGCAGCTGCAGGTCGAAGTAGTACGAGGACCAGGTCGTGGGCTGGTGCTCGGAGACCGAGGCGATGATGGGGATGTTGTTCTTGGCGTAGGACGGATCCAGCAGGGAGTAGAAACGGCCGGTCCAGGGAGAGATCTTACCTGGAAGATTCAGGAGAATGGGAGGCAGAACTTTCAGCTCTCAGGCTCCTCTGATGTGGAATCAGCTTCCAGTTTAAGTTTAAGAGACAGACTCTACTTTTAAGGTTAGGCTGAAGACTTTTCTATTAATTAAAGCTTAAGAGTTTGGGCTGGTTCAGGACACCCTGGACCAATTTGTTTCTCTTTCCTATCCTTTTCTCTCCGATCTATTAACCCCAACGTTGTCCTTCCTGGATGTGGCTGGTCTCACCTGTGAGCATGAGCACGGCCCCCACCGACAGCAGCACGAAGCCCACCAGAGAGATGACGCTCTTGAACAGCACTTCAAACTGCTGCACGTTGAGCTTGCTGCGCAGGTAGTCGACGAAGGCGTGGATCTGACACAGGCCAAACACGCCGAAGGCGGCCATGTGCTCCGACGACTGCACCGGCTGGGGAGCCCAACGAGAGAAAAGTGTGTCAAGAGCACAGAACGACAAGGCGCCTGGATGTCTCATTTTCACGGGTCCGCAACTGAGCTTCTCACCTGGAAGCCGACAAAAGAGATCTGCATGGAGAGGATGGTGCCCAGGCAGTACACGGTGCAGTAAGCCACATAGATGCGGTGAGAGAATCGTCCTGTGAGCATGAGCACCAGCACGTGCAGCGGGATGAGGTTGATCAGGAACACGTAGCCTCCCCAGGAGGAAACCTGAAAACACACAAAGACCCGGTCAACACGTCTGCACACTCAAACTGAAGCAGCGTGAGGCGCAAGGATGACGAGCGTGTTCTCACCATGTAGAAGTAGGCCAGAGCGCACATGGACGACCAGTACACCGAGCCCGTTTTCACAGCCTTGATCCACATGTAGTAGGTCAGGAGCATGCAGAAGATGGCAATACCTGAGTACAGAACAAAGAAAACATGTGATCTGATCATTTTTATGCTTAATTCGTGGCTAAATCATAGAGAACAAAGCTTAAAGTATTTCAGTTTATGTGTACTAGTGTTGTGGTGGAAGAGCAATATGGGTTTGGATCTACTGCACTTATTTCTTCCTTGAGCTTGAAATTGATTTAAAGGAAAACAAACAAACTGATGATTATCAGTGATATGGAGACGGCGGATAAACAAAGTGGTTAGATTAGTAAGTTCAGAGAACTCTAACGCAGCCTTTAAAACAAAAACATGTAAGGCCTAAGAGCGACTATAGTTTTCGTATACACTCGACATACTAATAGACATTTTCTCTGTTACCTTCATTATCGTAGGAGCCAGCAACAGAGCGAGAGATGTAACCCGGCACCACAGCGATCATGGCAGCGGCCAGAAGTCCGGCTCCGGCATCCTACAGGACAGAAGCGGGCGTGGTTACATCGGGGGTGTCAAACATAAGGCCCGTGGGCAAAACGGGCTTCGTAGGAGGCTCCAATCCGACCAAACCACCGAACAAATGGCAAAAATCTCCAAGAAATTAAAGAATTTAACATTTTTGAGTAGCAGAGAGAACACAACACTGCCACCCGAGAGGAGATATTGGTGATACTGCCCTGAAAGCTAACAAAATAGCATTAGCCCCAAAGCCATGCTGTCAGGGTGAGTTTGTAAAAACACCCACAAATGCAACAGTTTTGTGGACATTTCACTGTATTTTGCACCAGAAAGTGTAATTTTATGTTGCGATTGTAGTAATTTTCTGCAGCAATCAGATATTTTCATCATGTATACTTTGAGCCACAATAAAGAAAAACTTTAAAACTTAACTCAAAAAGTTAATAATGGCCCATAAAGAGGAAATTGGGCTGGAAGTTAACTAAAATGTGTTCGACACCACTGGTTTACATGGTCCACCTGGAAACTTGTGCACTGTAACCAATTTAATTAAACTTTATTTACATAGCACCAAATACAACGCAGTCATTTCTACGTGCTTTTAACAGAGAAAAAAACCAACAAATCCACATGAGCAAGCAGATTGACTGCGACTTTTAGAATTTAGAGCATGACAATGGTTTAAAAAAAAAAAAAAAAAGTCCTGAAAAGACCAAATCATTATAAAGATAAAGGTACATGTTTAAAAATGTTTTGTTAAAAAAACTCCCATGCTATTCAGTAAAATGAGAGAAATTCTTATTGTTTGAGTCTGAAATTATACATGCTGTGTGATTGATTAGATTTAGTTAATCTGGATTATAAACAACTCAAGTACGTGAAATTTAACAAAGCGCCTGTCTGGCTTGACTCAAATGTGTATTTTTAGGCTTTTGGAGCCATTTATCAGAGTTTGTACTCAGACTGGAGTTATAAGTTTATTTTTCTTTTAAATCCATGATTGTGAGGTCAACAACGCTCACCATACCATAATAAACTATGACACTTCTTCCAGCTGAGGCTCCATTTACGCGCCAATGTTTTCAAGTGAAAACAGAAAACTTTCATTATGTTTCAGGTGTCCTTCTACCAAGTGCTCGTAGTCACGGAAAGCACTACTTTTTGAAAAACGGCTCCCATTATTAATGTTTATATCGTATTGTTCTCTGTGAGCGTGTGTGTGTAGTTTCATTACAAAAAGACAACAGCACCAACAAGTGGCCCCACATATAAAACTACATCGTTTTCAGTGTTTCTGTGTGAACTGATATCATTTTCAAAATGTTGCTGTGCAAACTCAAAAACTTTTCTGAAATGAAAACGCAAACAAATTGACGTGGTTTCACTTGAAACGTCGCCTTGTGGAAGAGGCCCGAGAGAGAGTGAAAAAAAAAACAAAAACTGGAGAACGTCCCAAACAGACCCTCCAGCCTTTGGAGTCTTCACCTTCAGCTCCTTGGTGAAGTGATACGTGACGATGGCGGTGAAGGAGGAGAAGAGGGGGGCCAGGAACACGCAGACGTTCCGGATGTCGATGGTGATGTGGAAAAAATGCAGGACGTGGTAGAGGACAGCGGACGTAATCATCAGTCCTAATGAGAGGAGGAGGAGAAGAAGAAGAAGAAGAAGAGAGGGAGTCCTTTGTGATCAAACCTGAGAGCAGTGCATCACGTCCAGGCTCAGAAACGGTTCTATGAGGAGTCTCACCTGGATAAATGGTGCCACCGATGATCCTCCCTAAAGGATACCATGCCCTGTCATCGAACCAGTTATGAAACTTATAAAAGCCTTCTTCTGCCAGGAAGCGGGTGGTACGGTAGTTGAAGTAGCTGAAAGTCACAAGAAAGTTTTAAAAATGGCGACACCCAATAGAAACAAGACAACGCAAGAAGGATTGTGGTGGGACTAATGTGTACACTTCGATATCTGCATCCTATTATGGCTCTCGATACTTTTGTCATGGACCTAGAATTCTGAATATGATTTTGATTCGCTTCCTCCGTTGCATAATGTCTGTTAGTCTGTTAAATTTAATCAAAGTCTGTCCACATGTCCTGGTAACAATCCTATAAAAACAAATAAACCTGATCCAGGTCAACGCAAAAGACACCAGAGCAATGCTGTAATCTCAAAATCACATATTTACTAAATGTAAATGAGACACGAGAATAGTATGAAGTATTTAAATATTATATAAATAGAGTCGCTGAATTGAAGTTTTAATTGATGCTTGTCATTTCACTTTTGATCTGTGGCCAACAGGAGTGAAATCTACTTTGGCTGCCAATCGATTAAAATATATTGATTGATAAAAATAATCTTTGTGAATTCATCAGTGTAAATTTGTTGCAATTAATATAGAATTTTGTGATATGTTGACGTTGCAGTATGGATTAATTGCAACATAGCCTTATAATACATCAAAAAAAAAAAAAGTTGTGCTACAACTAAATGGAACCAGAACACTGAAACAGTAAGAACGCATATCATTGTCAAGAATTCATACCAAAAACACCAACAAAAGCAGCACTTACGGATCAAACTCATGGATGACGCTTTCAAACCTCAGCACGGAGAATAATCTGGTGGAGAACGCTTGAGGAGGAGAAAGAAAAGCCCGTGAGTGTTTTGTTTGTTTAGTACGGGGGTGTCACTGCGGGTGTGCCGGTGGACTCACAGAGGACAGCAGCCATAGACAGGATGAGCAGCTTCAGCAGCGTGTCCTGCTTCTCGTAGGACAAACGCAGAAAGCCCAGCTTGGTCATTTTGGCGGGGTTAGGGACAAGTCACCGTACTACCTGGAGAGTGGAAAACAGAACTTATTTGGTGTTCATCAAGGAAACATGCTCCAAAAATATGCATCCATATGTAATAAAACATGACAAATGTCCGTCATTCCATCATGTGACAGTCCTCAAACTATACAAACTGCCAGAAGAAACTTCTATATTGTAAGAATGATCCCGTAAAGTGGCTTTCTGTTACAGGACATGAAAGTCACTGTGGTGAAACCCTAAAGCACATCTCAGAAGAATACAAAACCTCCAGACCTCTGAAGTTCAGTTTACTCCGTGTTCCCAGAGTCAGAAAAAGAACTTTTTACAACTTAACCCAAAAAAAAGGGGAGGCAATTATCACCCCCCCAAAGAAGAAAGGTTAAAGGTCAGTGCTCATCTTGACTTCATGTCACTAAAGACACCAAATCAAGGCAGAAATCTTTCTAAGCAAACAAAACTTATTTAAACTTGTTCATGCATTTCTTTTATAGAAGCCCGGATCAGTGTAACAGTGTGTAAAAAAATGACAGATAGCTGCAGCTCATCCAGATTCCTCAGCAACACAAAGAGGGTGAAGCTCATTTCACCTGAGCGTCGAGGGAACAACTTCCAACATCTGACTTCTGCTCCATAAACCTTTGAATCCCCTCGAAGAGGTTTACCAAGTGATCCCGGAGTCAGAAGAAATAAGGTGAAGCAGCTTTTATTTCCTACGCTCCTCACCTGTGGAACAAACTTTCTGATGGCACACTCACTTCCTTTAAATCAGGACTTAAAACACTTACCCGCTCTGGCTTTCCATTAAATAAATTGTACTTATTTTATTAGATTCATCTTAAAGATCTTTATTCTTCTTTTTGTGTCTTTCTTAATTGTCTCTTTTTAATACATTTCTTAGAAAAGCCCTGTAAGATGCTTTGTGTCTGGATAAACTTGCCTAGACAGACACATTTGAATGAGTAACATCAGAAAATGGCCTCACGTGTTTGGTGTCAGATTTTCAATAATCATTCAGGAGTTTCTCAGCATTTTTAGCGCCACGGACAAAAAGGTGTGATTCATGATATATGTAGGATTTACTTGCAACCTAAGATCCAACTAGACTTCCAGCACTAATCTCATTCAAACTTTGTTGAATGAGATTGAGACTCGTTCAACAAAGAATGAGACAATCTTTACAGAGCAGTGGAAAAATGTGCTGCAGAATTTACACACTTAAATTTATATACAGAAACGTGTTTGTGTGTAAAAAAGATAATCCAACGTGTCAATAGACAGTTCACTGCTCACTGAGGAGCCAACTTTCCTGTCCAGCCCAACCAGATTAGGCCACGCACCACAGTGTGGAGCCAGGAAGCAGGAAGCAGCCTCTCCTGAAGCCCTGTGCAGGGATCCAGGACTCTCTTCTGCATGTGGTGCACTCTCAGGTTTGTCCCAACGTGCAAATGGGCACTGCAAATCTCTGCAGACTTGTAACCGGTGTTTATTTGCATACAAATAGCACAGTTGAAGCGAAAAATTGAAGGATAAATGAGGCACCAATCCCAACATCACAGAGCGAAAAGGCATCAGAGGATATTTTCTATGACGAAACATTGCGTTAACATTAGATAACCGTGCAAGACACATTAAAACACCTGTATTTTGGTAAAATATAAATATAAATCCTGCATCCGGCTGCTTCCATCCACTTCAATGGGACCAGCTAGCAAAGCTAACCTGCTACTAACAGCTTAATGAAAACCCCGACCACGCACCTCTCTACTCACTTATTCTTAAAAATACTAACGAGTCGTCCACACACGACATCAGCCGATAAGATTAAACTACAAGTTCTCAAGTGAGACTAGTTTTAATCTTTAATTGTTTAGCGGCACTCACCCGCTCCGCTCCTGCATTCACTTCACAACCTTCGCCGTGAAGTAAGACCCGCCTCGACACCGCCACGCTGTGCGCTGATTGGCTGACCGTCACTGGCTGGTCATCATGGTTGAATGTGATTGGTTAAGTGGCTTTCAATCAGATATAACTTCCTTGCTTCGGCAGCGTTATGGTGAAGTGACGTGTCCTTACCAGTGGAAGAGACGCAGCGCCCTCTGCTGGCTGGAAGTAAGTTCACACGAATTCCGTTTTGCAAAGCGGGCTAAAGTGCTCCAATTGTTTCTTATTAATCTTTTTAAATCCCAAAGCTAGCTAGTATCAACAAAAACTCCAGAGTATGTCAAGAGACAACAATATTTTATCGTGTGAAACTTTCTGTTTCTAAGAAACGTAAAATATGTTGTAAGGTAAGAATTGTTTGTCCATTCAATTTGTCTTTTTTTTTTTTTTGCCACAAGGTCAGATCAAATGTGAACCATATTTTCAAACACACCTGCCTTTAATAAGTTGTACAACTCACAATTGTTTTCACTATGTTTGCTTGATTGGACAGAGCACATATCCAAGCTGTAGCCTGCTTTCACCCATCAATAACTAGGATCACTCCCTATGTTGGATACACTGGTATAAAAGATTGATTTCAGGATGGATAAATTGCCGCTGTGTGGTCATATGTGGAGAAAAACACCTCAGATTCACTGAAAAACAAGCTTACATCACTGAATCTGTAGTCTTCTTTTTCAGTGGTTTCAGTTGATACACTTTATATTTTGCATTGGGGGATAAAAACTGCTGGCAAGGAAATTTTTTAACAGCAGAATTAATATTCATGAAAATGCCACTTTTTGATCTTTTGCTTGTCACTTTATTAGGAATAACATGATTGGCATTTGCAAGAGCCTTCATGAGACTTCATTTCCAAGCTGAGGACCCCTACGTTTTTGTTTCTGAGCTCCAGCCACATCTTATATTTTGAGGCAGTGACCGAAAGACCCCAATTTAAGTTTTAAATCTGGAGTCCATCGAACTGTTAACGAATATATCATTGTGTGATAGACATAAAAAGATTTTGAGAAAAAACTTGGCTGTCTAAGCACTTGTTTTTAATGAGGCATCAGGTCAAAGTACCTTTAAGGAAATAAAGCTGTTGACATCAAACTGTGAAATTTCACCCTGTATATTTACTTTTTTGCCTTATATGACACTGATTTATTCGATTAATTTACATGCCTATTTTCTACATATAATGTATATTTCTTGTGACATTTTTCTTCACGCCATGAGTAATTGTGCTTGTGACAAATGAAGATCTTGATTTGACTTCTTGCTACGACATGAGGACTCACCACTATATCCATAACTTTTACATGGTGTTTTTGCAGTGAATATCAAATGCCGCAGTCTTGTGATTGAATAAAAACTTGCTCAAATCAAATGGCCGCCAATAAGTATTTTGTTACCATTTTGGAGTTTCTGTCATTCATGTCCCAGTCACTGGATTTATATTTGCATCTAAGTGAAACAATAATTGTCTTTTACAACACAAAAGAATCCATCTCATCGAGGGTAGATTTCTACCAGTTTCATATCATCAAATAGTAGCAGTTATGCTGTTAAACGAAAAAAACTATTTAATCAAATAGGAGTAGTTAAAGAAAACCTTCCAAGGCCAGACATATTTTACGTCATGTTTGTCCATGAGTCACACACACAAAAACAGCAGTGGCTTAGTTTCTAGACCACATCAACTTGTACTTTGTGTTTGGAGCCGAGCATCCGTGGTTAGGCTAGAAAAAAGAAAAACAATCATAATGGGTAAGAAGTAGTGCTGGCTGGAGTTCACACTAAGTTGATTCTCAAAAAGAGCATTTTTTCCGACACAATGTAATATATAATTATCAGCACTAAATGGCTCTTCTGCGCACTAGATCATATGTATTCAGTCATAAAGTGTCAGTCTGTCCGTCATAAAACCAACTCATCCAAGTTTAAATTGTGTGTCTGTCCACAGAAATATGAGTTCCTATTTGCTGTGTCACTAATGTTCAGTTAGTATTATGTTGCTACAATTTCATTGGCAGCAACTAAATTCTTTTTGTAATTTTTGTCTACCTGTCTGTAGCTCATGTTGCTCCATGCTAATGTATATCTTCCAACGTGTGTTGCTGATGAATACACACTAATGTTCTACAGTAATGAATGTGTCGCTGTTCTAGTTATGATCATTCACTGAGGATAGTATTCTTTCTCGACTAAGGATGATATTCTGATATTCTAATGAATAATGCTGACATTTCGGTGGCCGACTGTTGTGGATGTCCATGTTCTCACTTCTACCAGATACTCAAATCGTCAACCTGATCCATACATGGCAAACTATCCCATCTACTGTTTGATAAACATACAATTGTCATCAGTGAGTTCATAAATGGGAGAAAGTGAGGTGAAATTACACTATATAATTGAATGTCTGAATACCTGCATGCTGTATGTTCTATGTTCAGACTTTAGCCGCTCTGTTATCGCTTTACTGTGAGTTTATGGTCAAATAAGTTTATGGTCTATTCATTCATCCATCCATCTTCTTTAACGCTTATCCTGTTCAGGGATAATGACTCTTTTCATATTCTCCTGGAACTTGGTATTTTAGAGTTGACAGTTGCTGTAATAGAGATCCAACTTGGTCGTCTGTCCATACTAATATCCATTTACTCACTTTTTTTTTAAAACACTATACTTATTGATGTTCCAAAATAGTAAACAAATGACAATTTTTTTTTTCTTTCATTTAATAAATGGTTCAAATATTGGTGTTAAATCAACAAACGACCAACAGCAAATCACAGCAAAAAGAGGCTAACATATATTTTCAAGATAGTAAAATAACTACTGTCAAAAAATAAATGCATATTTAATATGGAAAAAAAAAACCCTTCAAAAATGATCAAAATGCAATTCGAACCATTTGAACTGAAAAGAAAGAGTGTGTGCATGTGTTTCCTCCGGATACTCTGGTTTCTTCCCACAGTCCAAAAACATGCATGTGAGGTTAACTGGTGACGTTAAATTGTACCCATAGGCGTCGTTGTCTGTCTCAGTGTGTTTGTCCTGTGATGGACTGCCCAGGGTGCATCCTGCCCTCGTCCATAGGAAGCCAGTAAACAAACAAAAATGACTGCTCATTCTATGAAAAATTGATTTGGTTCAAATAAAAAGACACCCGCTGTTATGTACACAATTCAATATATTGGGATTACTTTATAATGTCTTGACAACCCAGGACTGTTCGGTTTATTTGTTTTGCATCCGTCACAGATTTGAACATATGAATCCGGTTTGGCAACATTCAACTTCATTCTTGCTTGTTCAGTTACACCACATGCAAATTAATATATCGTCACTGCTGTCATTAACCTATTCTCCGTTTAACCTGAGAGAGGACGACCGGTGTTGGAGTGGGTGCTGAGGAGCTTCGTTTCGCTGTTAAGGTCTGAACACATTTTTTATTTTCTTTGTCTTTGGAGCACTGACAAACTGAGCTGTCTTTTTTGCCTGTGCAGAGGGCTTTTCGTGACGGGAGTCTCTGAAGAGGGTTAAATTAGATTGTTTGATCAGAATCACAGCTCTCTGTAGTTTAACTTAATTTAGTTTTTTTTTAAATCTAAACATTTCAGATGATTTCTGGATTTAAAAGAAAAGAAAATGTGACTGGGAATTATCATGTCCTTGAATAAAATCAGTTACATCAAAGTTCCACAGAAGAAGATCAGAAAGTCTGAGTGGCTGCATTTCTTTTTGTGTTCATAGGAGGAAGAAGAACAGCACCTGGATACATGCCTCTATAAACACAAGGTTGAGAAACCAGATACCAATTTTAATTGTCCATCACACTTTTAGATGGGGAAACAATGATCATGTTTAATGCTGTAGTCTACTGTGTTTTTGTTTGACTTTAAAACTTGTATGACATTTCCTGGTTCACCTGCCAAGACAGTTGCCTGCCAAGTTTAAGGAACCACAAAGAGAAGATTGGAATTCACGAAGACTGTTTTTTTTATTGTTTTGTTCATCACGATGCAACGTGTCTTTGCCTTCATGTCATCCTCCTTACCTGAGGGCTCTCACCTGTCTATCTCTCCTCACCCTCCTGTCTGACTTTCCAGTTGGTCTCACCTTTTTTGAGAAATACCAGCTGTTTTCTCCCCACTGCCCCTTTTCACACAAAAACAGTGGACACGTCCAGACATTTGCTGTAGTTCGACTGACATGACACTAGTTGGTGCTGGTGTTCGGCAGGTTTTTAACCATCCATTCTCCAGAGGACACGCGTCAGATATCCAAAGTTTTTCTTTTCTTTTCTTTTTTAACTTTTGTGGACTTAAATCAGTGCTCTCCCCTCCAACTAATTGAACTATTTTGTTGCCTGTATCAAAATCGTCATATCACATGTTCTTTCCTACAGGTGGTGGCACGACTCGGACAGGATGCTGCCGATGGTTAACAAGAAAACGATCTTTGTCATTTTGTTGGTCGTTGTGCCAGTTATACTACTCATTCATGTTTCTTACCAAGGCGACGTCACACTTCTGCTGGGTGCAGGACAAGGTAAAATTTGTCATAATTGTATGAAATCAGCATATATAAAGTGTTAAAAATTTGTACTTTACTTGCTTTTGATTGCCTTTCAACTTTTTTTATCTTAGCCTTCCTTTATTACGTCCACCAAGGACGTAATAAAATTGCTGGCATTTATTTATTTATTTGTCTGTCTGTCTGTTAGCAGGATTACGTCAAAGCTAATGAACGGATCTTCACCAAATTTTCACCAGATGACTCTTTTAAATTTTGGGGGTGATCTGAAAATGGATTCCAGATCCGGATTTCTGTTTTTCTGGTCTTAAGCAAATAGCGTCAAAACTACTTGACAGATCTTCACCAAATTTTAACCACAGATAGATATTACATTTTAGAAGAATTGATTACATTACAAAGTTTCTGTATCACCTCTAAAATGTAATGGAATCTTCCATGTCCTAATGTCTATCTGTGGTGAAAATTTCGACAAAATCTGCGCAGTAGTTTTTACCAACAGACATACAGAAAGACAAATATATGCCAATGATTTTATTACACCCTTCTTGGACATAATTACCTAGCATTGCTTTAAGAAAATGTCATTTAAAAAAAAAAATTTAACAAAATATACATGTACATCACTTGGGAGCTCATTGTCTTTTTTTTTTTTTTTTTTTTTTACTTCCTGAATAGATATTGGTGCCAGAGGCATTTTTAATTTCAGGAATTTCTTCCCAAGTTGGAACAAGGTCAGAAATAATGCCTACGTCCGGCCTCCACCCAGGTCTGCCAGCCTGCCCACGATCTATATCATCACTCCTACATACTACCGAGTGGTGCAGAAGGCGGAATTGACACGCATGTCCAATACTCTGCTCCATGTGCCCAACCTGCACTGGATCGTGGTCGAAGACTCCGACAGAAAGTCAAGCTTGGTCCGCCGCCTCCTCAACAACACAGGGCTGAACTACACCCACCTCAACGTGCATATAAATGAGAAACTTACTTCCAAGGGCAGCGTACAGAGAAACATGGGTTTGAAGTGGCTCCGGGAAACATTCAGCGTAAATGACAGCCAACCTGGAGTCGTCTACTTTGGAGACGATGACAACACGTACAGTCTGGAGCTGTTCAACGAGGTGAGGTCATTGTAAACGGGGTACAGAACAATGTGTTTTCAACACAAATTCTCACAGACTCACACAAACGAAGCGATTACAGCTTATTGGTGGGTGCTTTGTTGCAAGCCAGCTCTCTGTCTGTCTCGGTGGTATCCAGATTCGTTTTGTCTCAGGCCATGTTTACACATACCCGAGTATTTAAAAAAAAAAAAAACGGTGTTATTTCTCTATGTTTGGGCCTTGCATTTACACATAAATGCAGCTACGACTCAAACAATGATTCCTGAAAACCCAGGCCACAGTGAAGATCTGGAAAAAGGTGGGTAAGCAGATATTTACATCAGAATTCGTGACATGGTGGGTTTTTTTTCAGGATTTTGATTGGCTATCATGGCTTCATGCTTCTCGCTACACTGCACCCTACAGGCTTGGTGTGCCCATAGTAGCTCTGAACCAGGTGGATATGCTGGTCTGTCTAAATGAAGATTTTTTTTTTTTTTTTTTTTT
>OMNM01001325.1:0-14462 GCA_900302745.1 Parablennius parvicornis
TTATTTCACTCTTTAAAAAAGTTGGAAACTTGTGACGGTAAATGAATTTTCATGACTGTGTGCTACTGAAATGTGGCTCCATCTAAGTGGTCTTTAAGAGCAGAGTGTCCCAGCTGTGGCGGTGACCTTAATAAACCGCACAAAGACTCGTGTTGTGAATGAATCTGTGGGCTTGTGGGGCGAGGCACTCGGGCATGGGTGTGTACTGTCACAGCCTCTAACACAGCCTATTTGTTTTTGTTTGTTCCCGTTCCTGGAGGTTTGCTGTTAGGTTGGGGGGGGCTCGGGACTGTGTCGGTGGGCATGTGTGAAGTTAAAGAGCCCAAGATGTTTTACAGATTTCACTTCACAGACGGCCGGGCTGCCACAGAACCAGTCTGCATAGTTCCACTTGCCTGAAGTACTGTATATGCATATCATCTCCTGTTAATAATTCACAAAACATCAATGCAGTATAGTGACGCTATAGATGTAAAGAATGTATTTTGACAATGAAAAAGATAATTGTATTAAAGCATTTATGTTTCGGACATACTAGGTGAAAACCTTTTCAGTTGTAATCATGTACATTTTTGTTACTTTTGCAAATTGTGCAGCTTTAAATCACCACACAATAAAGACGAACTTTTTGTCCTTTTTTACATTTCTTTAAAAGAGCTTCACTGCAGTTTCAGTTTTTCAAATTATCTATGACAATGATAGTCTACACACCTTGGCAGTTAATAAAGTGCTAATGAAGCCTTGAAATCAACGCTTCTGAGGAACCCCAGAATGTAAATAAACAAGAATTTCATTAGAAGCATCCTAAAAAAGAGACCAGCCTGAGTGGTTTGCACTGTTTCCTCAGAGCAATAAGATTTGAGATTTCAAAATGCTGGACTCGGGGCCTTTTCATGTGCATTTTACATGCTCATATCTATTATATGTCCTGTATACAGTAATTCAGCTAACCCTGATCAGCCTGCAGGAGGTCAGTGAGACATAACTGAGAAAGAAAAGCTGACTATGGTTATCCTTTAAGGCTCATAATGTAGAGTTTTTTTTAGAGAGACAGGGATATCTAGACATTTGTTTATCCAGCTCAAAGTCAAAGGCTATCTATTTGGAAGATCAATTGACGAGTTCAATGAAATGTTAAATGCCATTACTTAACAAAACTCACAGAGGCATCCAAAGCAGATGCAGAGCAGTGACTCATCAGCATCACGTAACACACCGCTTTCTAATATGATGTGACATGAAGCTAGTGTATGCCTTGACCCTCTCCAGCTCCCCAGTCCTCATTTGTTCTGTGGCCTTGTTTGAAAAGTAATTGCCTATTCGTGGTATGTATAATCTTGCCCTTTACTGCATGAGGTGAAAGATCATATGCGACAGATGTCTGGATGTAACATTGGTAATGAAGGGCTTTCAGTATGAGATATTTTCTCGATTTTTTTCTCCCTTTACAAAAACATAGAGTTCTGGATTGCTATTTGCATCCATGGGCTTCAACTATTTAATCCAATAGTTCAATGATTAATATCATGTAATAATTTTACTGCTTTACAAACAGAAAAATGAACTATTACATAGTTCACAGTATTCATATTTTGTAACTCAAAGTGTGACGATCTTAAGGATCTATGCTATTCAAATCCGTCAGGAATGAAACTGAAGCAGCTAATGTGTTCCTCCATTATTGCTATTATTTTCTTCCATGTAATAACCCCTTCATGTCTTTACGTTCAGTGTGTATTACCTAACACAGGGTGAGTTTTCTCCATGCTATGAATAACTCCATCCCACACTGTCTGTTTTGGGACAAGGCCTGATGTTGTGCTTACTGGATGTGACGCTGTGTTTCCCTTCAGGTTTGCCGTGATGTCACTATAGGAAAGCAGCACAGCTCAGACGGGATGTAAAATAAAAATTTGATTACATTAGAGAGCATCATAGGAATAACCCCAACTATGAAGGTGAGGGCTCATTTCTCTCCTCCGGTGTCACTCTGGTGTTACTTTGAGGAGTCAGAGTGGGAGGAGATATGCAGATGGAGCCAGTGGGGCCCTATTAGTGGCGTCTGTGGTCCGCCAAACTCACAGTGGGCTGTTGTCAGTTGAACAGAGTCCACCACACCCACAACCAGCACCAGGGGCAACACTCAACAAGGTGGCATTCTGCTTTATAGCACAACCACGCTCAAGACATTTTTTTTTTTTTTGAGTTGATGTGGTTTGAGATATTTTGACAGAACTAGCTGGAGTGGAATATTTAGAGCAGTGCTTACCTTTGATGGAGGAATATTCTTTTTGCTGAGATTTAATTGTGACCTTGGGGTGAAGACTCTTTCATCTAACCTTTTTACTTCACAGAAGGATATTCAAGGATGCATTTTGGCCAGGCTATGAGTTCTTTCATGGTGATGACTTTATTTCTATCACGGGTTGAAACCAAGTTCTACAGACCGGTTCAGTTTCAGCAATATAAAACTGGGCTTTCTCCACACCATGATCAAGGAAATCCCACCAGTCAACACAAGTAAGTGCTCTCTCCCTCTATCTCTTCCTCTCTCTCTCTCTCTCTCTCTCCCTCTGTCTCTCTCTCTCTGCAATTCAGATTTAGCAAGCAATGATATTTATTTGTCACGCTTGTCTTCTCATTTTTTTTCGTTGTTGTATCTATTCTGAAAGGAACCACTGTGCATATGTCGTAGAGAAGACAGTGTCTTTCACCATGCAGGATGGAGCAGCGCCATATGTAAAAGCTGAGTACAACAAGTGTTCCTGGGGTCAGAAATGTCCCACTCTTTTGTGAGTAAACAGCAGATTTTTGTGACAATATCAATGACAATATAAAACACTTCAGCATATGTTTCTGACTTCATGTTCCTTCAGGTATCGTCTGATGTATAAGCCAATGTTCAAGGTGGCACATAAAACTGTCACTGAGATGGAATGGCGTTGTTGTCCCGGGTATTCTGGTTATGGCTGCATGAAGGGGCATCCAGTTTACCAACACCCTATGAGGATCATGCCGCCGTTCAAGGGTCCATCGATGAAAGGACCAAGTTACAAAGGTCCCATGTTCAAGGGTCCACCTATTAACACCGATATGAAAGCCAACCCATGGAGTCAAGCTAAAGGACCTCCCACCAGCGGCTTTAACCCCTACCCCATGCGCCACTTTGGGATTCCAAGATCCTCCCCCTATCCAGACCCCTCCTTTGAATCGTATCCATCTGAACCAGAGCCAATGCCAGAGCAGCATCACAGAGAGGATGGCCAAGAACATGACCATGAGCACATCCAAGGACCTGAGGAGATTCTCCCAGAGGAAATCCCTCCTCCTCCTCCCCCTGGTGGTGAACAACCCCATGAAGAGATCATGGGTGGGTTTAAATTTCAAATTTTAACTTTCTCTTTCTTATCCACTCAGGTGAAGAAATAAATGTGCAATATATATGACATAGAATTTCCTTCACTCTTGTTGAATATGTGGTTATGTCGAGTCACTGCAATATTCAGTCTGCTCTCTGTCCGGCTCTAAGAACTTTGGCAGTTTGCTGTTAGCTTGTAATTACAAGCAGCTTCAGTCTCTGTCACATTTCCCATTCACCAGTGGTTGAACCTGCTCTTTCTCATTCTCATGTTGAACTGAGTACAGACTACATACCAGAGTGTGTGTTTAAAAAAAAAGAAAAAAAAAAAGCTGTTGTCTTTTTGAAGACATCATGATTCTGGGTTCCTCACTTCCTGTTGATTAATTTCCTTGACTGTTGTAAATGTTGTTAGACATTTTATCTCCGAAGTCTAGCTTATGATATTATTTTAAGTGGATTTAATTGTAGTCAGAGTAATATTTTTTTAACATATGTATTTTTTGTCTTATCTGTAACACCTCATCTTGCATTCCTCAGGCCCGGCTCTTGACAGTGAGACAGAGGAGCGAATGTACCAAATAGAAGAGGATGTGCGGCGTCTAAGCCAGGGGCTTGAGACTCTGAGAGGAACTGTGAATGGATTGGAGGAGAGTTTGCGAGCCTCTCTAAGAGAAGATGCCAACAGGATGCTGTCAGCTCTGCTCAATGCTGCCCCAGGTCCTGTTCCTGCTCCAGCTTTGGCGTTGAATCCCTCCACAGTGGGGTTTGTTGAAATTCCTGGAGGAGACCCTGAGAAGGAGGGTCTAGATGGCAGACATGTCTTCCCAGATCTCACAGGACTGAATGAGCGTGTGGAGGAGCTCAGGACAGAGCTGCAAGCTAAGACAGCAGAGCTACAGGAACTCAAAGCCACAGTGATGGGACACGATGGAGCGCTGATGAAGATCTCCAGAGCAGAAATTGTGTCGGACTCCACAGGCAATCTGGAGGGAGACGTGGAGAAGCTGATTGATGCCAAACTAAGTGACGTCAGAAAAGAGATCCTTGATAGGCTTGAGAAGCATGTTGAAGGCGCAGAGAGCCGGTGTGAAGAGAAAGCTGGTGATGAGCGGCGGCGTTGCCAGAGGGAACAAAGTGAGCAGCAGGAACAGATAGAAGACGCTCTAGATAAGAGTACAACAAACTTGAAAGAGGAGCTGAGAAGTTTTAAATCAGAGATTGATGGTGTAAAGGCTGTGGAAAGCTGCTGTGGTAGGATGGGAGGACTTGTTGAAAGGGTGCAGCAGCTGGAAACATCAGTGGCAGGATTCAACCAGTCACAGGCACACCTGAGAGTGGAGCTGGGTGGACACAAAGACCACATAGAGGGAATATTGGAGGGCCGCCTTGCTTATATAGAGGCCAAGCTCAATGTGACTGGGCAGGGTAAGAGTCATGACTGTCGGAGGAGTGACGGTGTCCCAGACAGAGCTAAGACAGGACAGGCCCTGGAGGTCAGAATGGAGGGCAAGTTGAAGGCTCTGGAGGGCCGTTTACTAACAGCTTTAGAGGAGCTGGGTAACGCCACGGCCCCCAGCCTGCTGGAGGGCCACGCCGTCCCCACTCTGGAGACGGAGCTTGAATCTCTTCGAGGGAGATTTGAGATGGATGTGGATCGAGTGCAAAAGCACCTCAGCAACCTGGAGGTTCTCTGCTCCTCTTCTTGCTCCTCAACTCAAAAATCCGCCATCCAGGGAGACTCTGCAGTAACAAGTGACGACCAGAATGTGAAGGAGGTTCTAGACATGCAACAGGGCCATTTGAATAGTCTCAACAATACGCTGCAGAACATTGTAAAGAATCTGACTCTCAAGCAGAAACATGAAGAAGCAAAAGAAGACTCTCCAATTCAAGGGGAGCTGACAATCATCCAATTCAATATGCGTTCAGTCAACAAAACTGTGAAAGGCCTCCAGGACTCACTTGGGGCTGTGGTTCACCAGGTGGGACAAGCCAACCGCTCCTGGCATGAGCGAGAGGCTCGATTGGCCCAGCAAATAAAGGGTGTTGTCCAGCTGGTTGGACATCAGGCTTCCATGCTCGGTGCAGGTGAGCGCAGACTGACCCGACTCAAAGGAGAGCTGCAGGAGATGAGGAGGCGTCTGGCTGAGGAGGTTCGGGGCTGCCGCAGCACTGCCATGGTGGTGAAAAAAGAGGTGACTGAAGTCGGAGGCCGTGTCACCAGTGTGGAGGACCAGTGTAAGGGCCTGAACTACTTGGCAGAGGACCTCGAAAGAATCAGAGACGAGCTGGAGAGACAATCGAATGGCCTTCTGCTGCAGGTCAATGGGACTCTGTCCAGCCACGCTCAGCAGCTGTCTGAGCTGAAAGGCGAACTCAGAAACTGCAGTACCAAGGTAGAGCCAACGCACCAGAGTTTAGAAATGAAGACAGAGGAAAGGCGTGGGGACACCTTCACTTTGAATTAGTTCAGTTTATCAGGACCATCAATTATAAACATGACCATAAAAAGGAGAAGAAATATTCTGCAGGCCTGATGGAGTTCCACTAAAACATTTTAATATTTGTATTTGCAAACATGTTGAACCTGCACTGACATAAAGTTTGCTTTTGTTAACTGACAATATTCAACAACAACAACAATAAAGGCAGCTAATTATGAGAGCATTCAGAAGCTTGAAATGGAGCTCATGAAGGTGCTACAGTGAACTGGTTAACACATTGTAAGGGAACAAATGAGAAAAGGGAAAATAACCAACTGCACCTGTGTAACTGTACTGTCTCTGAAAAGTGTATCTGGACATTTATCAGTGTTTACATTTTTTGCATTTCTTTTTCTTATGTCTAGACTAGAAATATCTTTAATGTTATATGTTTTGTATAAAACTCCAACTTTTAAGTATTTGTTTTTTTCTACTTGTACTTCTGAATAAATGATAATCTATCTAATTGTGCCATTTCTTCAAGTGTTCCCAAAATCCACAGAACACATTTCTTTATCCCTACTGTATATGTACTGTACCAGTATTACATAGTTGGTTCGTAATTTGTTTGTTATTTTGTAATAATGTTGCATTATAAAAAACGTTTTCTCACATTTTGTAATAAATTTAAACATACTGCAGTAGTTATTACAAAATACTTCAGTTCTTTTTTTTCCAATAGAAATGTAATATGTTGCTTCAATAATAACCAAACAATGTAATCAATAATAAAATCAGTATAGATTATTATGTTTATTTTATTCATTCTAGCATGAATACTATTGCCTCAACTCAAAAGGATAGTCTGTTAGCATGCTAGTAATTTGAATTGGTCAAAACTACATCAGACATCACTGTTTCCCAGGAACATGTTACCATACTGTCAAGATCAACAACACTGTGGATGTGAATACATTTTTTCCGAATATTCAGGAAATTCATTACAAAATTTGTGGATTGGTAAAAATGGTATTCTATTACACAATGAAGTAGAAATGTATTTAGTTTTGTCCAGTTATAATGTTATGACTCGTTATTATAGAAAGCGATTTCACAAGTCAGTAAATGTAGAAATGCCTGTCCTCTCGGATCAAGTGTGATGTAACCTCAAATCATATTGACTACCACTGTGGAGCTTCACAGAATAAACTTCATTACTTTTGAGGACACTGCATTACGTTGCTTTGAGAGCTTTGTGCCATATGGATTCTAAAATCTCTACTATTTTTAGAAAGAATTCTTGAATTTTCTTTTTTGTGGCATTTTTTAAATAAACCTTTTCAAATTTTAGCTTGCAATCATCATCTTTTTTGTTTACAACTGTCCTGTCATTTTTTAATGTGAATTTGAGGAGAAACGTTATATTCCTCATGGCTAAAAATGAATTTGATAAGCAGAGATTCAGAGCAGCATCACTTGTACACAGGAAAGAAAGACAGCTGGTATCATTTCTTAGAAACTTGAAAGGATTGTGCATCCATTTTTCTACCTGTGTAAATACAGAACATGAAGTTAAAGGTAGAATTTTAACAATACCAATATGTTTTAGAAACTTCTGGTACCTCATCAATGCAAGGTAGTGGCACAACCACAAGAGGGCAGTGGAGAAACATTAAATATGGTCGACTTTAAAGACATTGAGGTGATCTCAAATGTGCCAATTGAGTCTTAGAAGAAAAGTCCAGAGACATGCTGGAAGGAGACATTTGTTTACAGTCACTGTCAATGTAATCTGGAGAAAATAAATGAAAACAGCGGTGGAGCTCTTCATTATGTGTAATTTGTCTCTGTAGGCTGCAAATCTACTAAACTAAAACAAGTTTGCTCAACTCTCATTGGACGATACAGCTGGGCGAGATGTGACCTTGCTAATAACCTGGCGCTGTTAGCTCCTGTTCCCTTATCGGACAAACAACCATTAAAATGACAGCTATGTGGGAGATGAGCCCACTGCTGTGTGAAAACGTTTCAGCTCGAGACATGTGGTGAATAATAACAAGGGAAATGCCAGGCAGGAAAAGAAGGAAGGCAGACAGAGGAGATAAACACCAGATTTATGTAGGTTTTTGGAGGTGACAGATGCAGCAATTTCAAGATGCAAACGTAGACCGAGATAATGATGCATGTTCACACATACCTATACACAATGTTTGAGAAGACAGTCTGCTTTTCCAGGAGAAACCTGTCACACAAATACAGAAACACTTGGCTTGGGTGAAAAGGATCAATGTCTATCTCCTAAACAACTCTACCCAACTTATGGTCATAGAGCTGACCGACAATGGGAGAAGGCAGGTTACACCCTGGACAAGTTGCAGAGAGAGTCAAACACTCATAATATCACGAGACATAACCACACAAATAAAGGTGTAAAACTGTAGATATTAAATAACTCACTACTTACTCTTTGGTACAAGTCTCACAGAACTTCTCTCATCATTGTTTTGGTTTACTCTCTTCTTTTCTGTATTCTTCCAATGTTTCTGTTAAGTTCAAAACTCATACAAGCACAGACAATAACACATTAATCTTGTTTGTTTCCAACTCACTTGGGCAGAAAGGGCAGCCGGGGCTCTGGTGAATTTGTCTCCTCTGATTCTTTTTGCTGCTCACTCATGGATCCGATGTTGAGTTTACACTCTCCGCACAGCTCGCAGACTGTCACTGAACTAAGAGCGTGCCCTCAAATCACAAAGGGCAAAAGCTGGCTCAAAAATAGAGGACGGAGGATATTTGGGGCAAACAAACGGCCGCGGAGGCCGTAAATGTGAATCATCCTATGTAACACCCTTGGTGGAGGCTTAAGGTGAAAGGAGAGCTTTTGTCCTCATTAAAGTGATGACCAAAGAATGGACGATGTTGATTGCAGTTGCACACAGGACAAAGCTCAGGAGGCTGTTGCTTTATATCAAGGACTCTGAGCTTCTTAGTAATAAGCTCCGGGATCTGACAGTTTCCAGGAAGCAGCAACGTGTGAAGCTGTATTGTCTCTTTTGTCCTCAGTACAAAGATGCTGAACCAATAAAAAAACATGCTTGTAAAATATTGTGAATGTTTTATATTATCGCCAAAACATTACGCAGTGTCAAGGTGACATACTGAGTCTTCACTGACACAAAAGGAGTGAGATACAAGTACGCAACTTAACTGTAGTTTGGCTGACTCCTCAATGCATTCAACAGATCATGAAGATGAACTAGGGTAATGCATTCTTGCCTGTGGAGCAAAGATCTTGCCATTAGCATGAAGTTTTTATGAGCAGGAAGTGCTCAAAGGTCAGTGAACTATAGACCGGCGGACTTAATAATTTACATAATTTAGTCTGCATGATATCGATGTTCGGAGCATCAAGTGCATAAAGGTCATACACAGATACGTCAGCTCAAGATTACTTCTTCTCTTTCAAACATGCAATCAAACTTTACGTCATTGACATAATATTTGACTTAAAATGGTAATTTTTAATGCTGGTCTGTCATTCCTAATATGTCCGAAAATAACCCAAATGCCAGCATTACGCGTCAGTGGATTCATCAAAATGCTGACAAAGACAATTCAAGACAAAAAAACCTGCAGATCTGAAAAGTGTCAGATTCATGAACTTGTCTGTCTTGCAAGGCTGGCGGCAATTTGTGGTTCTGTATATTATTTAATGACACCTTGATATATGAACATAGAGGAGAAATTGCACCACCACCTGAGCCACAGCTGCCTCAAAAAGTCAGGATTTCTAAGTTTTTGTTGTTTAATAATCTTGATTGCCTTTTTCCTCAAGAGTAAGAATATATCATTCTCAAGTATGTAGACTAATGATGCAAGTGAGATTTTGAGTTTGAGAGATGACAAGTCAGAGAAATGAGTAACCACCCACACATAAACTTCCTCCTATTAGAGTCACATATCAACTGAACGAGCTTTGGACTATGGAAGAAAGAGTATAGAAACTCAACACAGACACAAATGGAACCCTTTTAAACACATTTTTAAAAGACGTTTATCTTTACGAGCATCTTTTACATGCCACTGAAGGTTCAGCATTGATTAACACTGGACCTCTGTGAGAGGTTTGCAACCCGAAATAAACAGTTCAGAGAATATCAATGTTAGCATTATGACTCAGAACTGCTGTGACCACATTGTTATGGTCATGGCTGATTTTTTTCCCCTTTTTTTCTTGATATCATCATCAAGGAAAAGAGAGAACACAATAAATGAATCATCAACAAGCATCCCAAAAAAGTCTTGAAAACACCATAAGTTTATACCAGCCAAAACAGAGCAAAACACGCTGTGGAAGCAAATCAGCAAATCTTTGAAACGTTAAGGGAAGTACACGGTAAAACATAGTTTTGTATTTTTCATTATCCACACATCAGCCTGGCTTGGCTTAGAAAAAGTAAAATAATTGCACTATCAATAATTCTGTGAGCTTCTCTTGATATCTGGTTTTGCAGGGTCATGCTAACTTGTATGACTGATAGAGAAAAAAAAACTGCAGTTCCTTTATTAGAGGAATATTTCTCATGCTGACATCGTTATCTTGTAATAGATGCAAACTGTAATAACTCAAAATGAACTAATTAGATATTTATTTCACAGACTCTTCTTTCACTTTTTTCTTTTTCCAACTCATCTTTGGCCTGAATGAAGATTTCACTAATTAGAATGACAGTTGCTGCATTAAAAACTGCAAAAAGAAGTAACATTTTGATGTGTGAGAGATGTTTACTACTCTGCATTCGGATTATTCACTGACGGGAAGGCAAGCCAAAATTTCCAGCAGTGCCAATTAATCATTTTGCAGTTGCTTATCAGATGAATTCTGCTGCCTGAAGCTTTTTAATATCGTCTCTTAGAGGGTTTAAAGATGGCTACTTTACTCCTTCAACTGCCACTTCTAACTCCACGGAGGGCTGGAAACCAACTTTGACTTCCTGTCTAGAAAAAAAATCAATGTGCCTAAAAGTCACAATAACTTACAGATGTGTATGCGTCTCTTCATGGAGGGTAACGACAAAAATATGTCGAACATCTACTCAAACAAACACTTTTGATGACTTTACCAACAACAGGCCAAAAGTCAATGTAATATTTCCATGAAAAGTTCATTTCCCTTGAAACCTCAAGCTGTTTTTCATCGTTCATACTAGATGATAATATCCCTTTGAACTCGATGAGGACGAGAAAGGATTATCACTCTTTTTCATCACAGCATTACATTTAATTTCAGCGCTCAAGGTCACTTTATTAAACTGCGCTTAATGCCTCGTCTCCAGGGGCAATGCTGATGCGTCCCTGAAAGAAATAACTTCACAGCGAGGTCTGTCAACCTCTTTCACAAGTAAATCTCCAGTTTTTCAGTTTCTGAACATATGGTACCTATGAGGACCCACTGATATTTCACCTCTGGAGTTAATATAAAGATACCATGAATCAATATAATTGGACTACAACAGCTAGTCACTGGCATTTAAAAAAAAAGAAAATAGTTTTGTGAAAATTTAGCTCAATTCTAAAATGCATCTCCATTAACTGGACCAAATAGAGACTTTTTGAGTGCTTTGCGGCAGCAGAAACACTGAATTATTATTTAAAGAAACAGGTTTTTGTCTATAAATATGCATTATAAACATTCTACAGATCTTATGAACTTTACTAAAGTGAGTATTACAACACTGTTGGACCACTATTTGTAGCTTCATAGAGTTCTAAATGGTAACTTATGAACATACCATACAGACTAATCTCAACTTCAAATCACTGAATCAATAGTAAAGGACAACGTTCAGGTAATGCACCTTTGAGAAGTTCACAGGTTTGTGTATCCATGAAAAGAAGCTGAGTGAATTACAATCATGGAATAATTTAAACTGTGATGCTGGATATTTGTTGAACGTCAGCACTGATCCATGTGCTTTGTCTGTGGACTCACACCAGGAACGACCTGCTCTTAGTTAACATGGTAGTGAACCCCCTGTTTAGTAGTTAACTTAAGAAAAAAAATGTTTTCATTTTGACAGGTTCTTAGTTCATGTCATGACTGTGGCAGAAAAGATAAGTTAACATACTGAACAAACAACCGCAGCAGTAGAAAGAAAACCAACTATATGTAAAGACTCTAAATTGCCCGTAGGTGTGAGGTTGTCTGTCTTTCTGTATTTGCCCTGTGATACACTGTCCAAGGTGTCTCCTGCCTTCAACCATATTTCTTTTTCCTCTTGGAAAAATAATCTCTTCACATTAAACCCAGTTCTAGGATATAAAGCTCCTGCCGTGCGGGCCACCCGGGGAGCCAGTAAAGGTGATGGACCTTGCTCAACCAGAATCTGTCAGCTGTGGGATTCAAACCTGCTCTCTTGATATCAGGTCTGCTTCTGTAACCTCCAGACCACTGTTGCCCCAGATGTAAAGAACATGTAATAAAAATGCATTCTTTTTGTTGTTTATCCAATCATTTTAGAGCAATATCACAGCAGATTTCGGGAGAAATATCTGTAACAATGAATAACTTTTAGCAGTATTTGTCATCTTCTCTGTCAACTGAATTACTATGATAAAAGTCTGACTTATCACTGAAGTTCAGATGAATCTGCAGCACCACACAGACAGTGCTGCGAATCCACGGGATTGTAATAAATACAATGTTTTTCTTTATATTCCTGCTGATGCTTGAATCCATAGCACCACACTCTTGCATTGTGTAACATTAACTTGACTTGTCATCCACACAGGCTGGTCTCACCACCCAGCTGGGAAACGACTCCTCTCATGTTCAACACGATCACCAACTATTTCAGCTCATTCTGATTATTCTCCGCCTGCTGCCAGCTTTAATAAGTCAGCCAAGAGGCTTGGTAGTGCAGTGGATGTGGCTGGCCGTGACACTAAGTTCATCTAAACACATCCGAGCGAGTGGCTTGAGAAGGAGCAGGACCCTGTGCCGAGGTATTAATGTGACAGTGCTCTTCTTTGCAGCTCTGACAGCCTGCAGCCTCGGCAAAGCTCAGCGAGTGAGCCCACGCGCCCTTAAGCAGCTTTCTATGACTGTCAGTCTGCGAGCGGTGCTGCTCCGAGCAAACTGCATGGGTGGGTATGATAAAGTAGGATGACATAGCGCCTGAGGTTCAATTCAAATGCTCCCTTCTGGGACTGGATTTACTGTGTGACCGCAGATGACACTTTATTTTCTAAAGTGCTTGTCACGTTCTTTTTAGACTTCCAAATTAGGCACAGCTGACTAAATCTCATTGAAGGTGCAAATTACACATAAAATGCCTAACATAACAACAGGCGTTAAAAAAGAAAGAAAGAAAAGTCAGTAGGTGACATGCTGTGCAGTCGGTGATAGGGCACTCATAATGAAAAATTCAACCCTCTGTGTTATTTGAATATATTTCAAGATAAAGTTCATTTTGACTTTACAGTATTCAGTACACAAGGTTCCATTTTAAATATAATAAAATCTAAATCTTAGACTGGGAAAAATATCACAATTTTCACAATAGATACTGTGATATATGTTATGAACTGACTCATTGTGCTATTTGCAGCACAGCAGGCTGCCAAAATGTCACTATTCAGATAAACGACAATGTATATATTGTTGAACGAGTACATCACCGGATTTCTTGGATTTTCAGTTTGCACAGTATTCAGTTTCAAGACAACTGCATGTGTTCAATAATAGTATTTTACCTTGCAACTTACAAATATTATTACCCAACAATTAACAAGATGGAATGAAAAACTTTTATATCAAAATAGAAACTCTTCATGTTTGAGAGCATTTTGTTAGGTCTGTCCTCTATATCTGTGTTAAATGCGTTAATTGTTTTACTTTTAGTGATGCTGTTTAACAAGTTTCATTTATTTAAAAAAAAAAAAAAAAGTCCTCTTAATATTTATGTTCTTTAGGCTGATGTGTTGGCAATATTTTATTTTTTTTACAATAAAACCTTTTTGATTTTCTTTTGTTAGTAACTGTCTCAATAGTTCTTATCTATCGAATTGAAAGAAAAAAATGTTTGGGAAAAGCGAAAACTAGACTGCAGGCTCTTTCTCCATTCTGTAAACCAGACACTCAATGACAGCTGAGTGAGTGGTGTGCTTTCACCTTATTACCACACATCAAGACTCAAGAGTACCAACACCGCTCACCTCTCTGAGGAAGAAGTGCAGCAAATTGCTCAAGGACACAACCAGGAGTCTCATCGCCACGATGAGGATCCAACATGTGACCTGCTGTTCATTAATTTAACTCTCTCACCAGCAGAACAGGGAAATCTTTTCAATACGATCAATTCCACCTTGACACTGTTGCATTCTCAACTATAAATTCATAATGAACTCCCTTTCTTTCTGCCCCCAGCTCTGACATCCAGTCATATTGCTAATCATTTGTAGATATATGCATTCAATAAACAATTAAACAAGTACATTTGCTTTTACCAGAGTGATCAGCTGCAAATAAGAAAACTGTTCAAACTGATTTGGGAAATCCCACCTGACATGCGAGTGTGAAGTGTGAAAACAAATCAAAGCAGGGGGGATGTGTGTCACAGGAAAGTAATTAGAAGTAAGACTGTATGGAGGAAATGAGATGGGGAGTGGTACTTTGA
>OMNM01001326.1:0-12115 GCA_900302745.1 Parablennius parvicornis
GACGGAGGCCGCATGGAGCTGAGGACGGCGGCGGTGGACACCTGGCACGTCCAGGAGTTTGACGACAGCGAGATCCCGGTGGAGAGCACGGGCCAGCTTCATGAAGGAGACTCCTACGTCATCCGCTGGACGTACAGCGTCGACACCACCGGTCAGTCACTCTCAGACACAGCAGACGTAACTTGAGTAGATTCTCCTTCATAAACCTGAACTTTACTGCAGTTTTAACATTATTCTCACTTGAACTGGTGTCCGCTTGAAGGCTGGAGGTGAAAGTGTTTGTTATCACGCCAGAAGTCTAATCTATCTTCTGTGTCTGCTTTGAGTGGAATCGGAGCACATTTGAAGTACCAATAGACTAAAATCAGAGTGATGCCGGGGCAGGTCACTAAAAATGACAAAATAAGGCCATTTGAAAAGTGTTTATTCATAAAGAAACTGCTGGCACAGCATTTTCTACATCATACGATCCGCTGCTTTTTCAGTAGTTTTAAATTGAGAAAGGCAAATATTGATGCTTGACACGTTGCTTTAAGTTTTTTATTATTATTTTTTTTAAGAAACTAACTTTTCCACCGTATTATATTTTGAAAAGAATCCATAGGTGATGGTATACCTCTGATGATTATCCAGCTCCACTTTAAGTTCTTCTCCTTGGTGAGAAGCTCCGGCATGTTTTCACCTTTTCTTTGATTCTGGATGAAGAGACGGTGACCGGCGGGGTCATGGAGTTTTCTTTTCGAAACAACAGAACTGCTCAGCCTCTCAAAGAACTGCACTCTGGCAGTCTGACAGCAGACCTTCATCCTCTTCAGGCCGGACGTGGCACTGAAAGAGAAATTAATCCATTAGCCACATCCAGCTTTGAATGGAAAACTAATATTCAGATTAATTCGAGTTACTTCAAACAGTAACTGCTTTAGAGTGAGACAGTTTGCTTACTAAGGGAAGTTTGAAATGAACGGTGATGCAAGCTGATGACTCAAAATGAAGCTTGCCTTTGAGCTCACACACATTTTCGTGGACGTCCTCTCTCGTGCTGCCAGTGTTGACGGGTGAAGGTGAACAGTGAAGGTCGGGTTGAGTCTTCAGTGATATGCAGCAACACCGTGGCTGCAGAGGTAACTTCATCTGTAAGGTTTTAAAGTGAAACAAGAGCTCCACTTTTTCCTTGAACTGACTCGCTTCCTTTTTAAAGTACTCTTGAGGTTCTGAGGCAGACAGACAAACCAAAGTGATTCACGCAATGTCGGGAATAAATTCAGAAAATACCACGCACAAGATTAAACATGGGACTGGAGATGTGACGTACCTTCAGCCGCTCTCACTTCGTGTTACAGTATCTATAGATCATGTGCGTCATATCTAAACTTTTTCTTGTGACTGGCTTTGGCGACACTTTTTGTGCACCTTACCAGCATTCGCCTGACGTTTCTCTGCAGGTTGGTATTCCTTCACCTTCTCTGTGTTGCAGATGACATGAAAGTCTCAGACGGGGGCGACGGCGTCTCTGCGCAGAAGGAAAACACGGCCTTCTTTCTGTGGCGAGGGCGTCACTCCAGCGTCAGCGGGCGCGACACCGCTGCTTTCTTGTCCATTGGGATGAAGAATCAAGAGCATTCACAGGTAAGAGTATGACCATCAGTCTGGGCGCTCATTTTTCATGGCAACTGTTGTTATCGCTGCGAAAATGTCAACCATCAGCACATTGACACTGCTGAAGCTGTAAAACCCTGTATGTAAGTAAAGTTCCTTTACAAATTTACAAAAACTTTATTAGAAAATAAACTGTAGCAATAAAGAAAAGAGAAAAGCATGTGCAGTCAATCTGGGACAATTTTGTGTCAGTTTTGTTTTTCCAAATGTTAACGAAAACAGTAGTTTCATTGTAACAGAAAATACACAATAAATGCAAATTATCATTTTGGTGGCTTAGGTTTTGCCCATTTAAATGGTTTTGACATTGACATCGATAAAGCTTGTTCAAGATTTCTAAAATTGATTAATTAATTATGAAAATCAGCAACACTTTTTATATATATATAAAAAAAACAGGTTTTGTCCTTTTGACACCATGTCTTAAGAGATGACTCGTATGCATGAACTAGTTAGTGCACATCCATTGTGAAACATCTGTTCAATGCATCCACAGTCACACTGAGATGACTTGTTTATTACAAATAACACATTATATTGACGGACACCGGTACTTGATCATGAACAAACTGTGGGAAATGAAACATATAACCTTGCACGATTAGATGCAGATTTTTTTGTCTATATAAAGACTTTTTAAAAGATGTGACAGATAATTACTTTATTAAAAAAAAGGTTTTTATTTTCAATTATTTTAATGAGTGTGTTATAAAATGTTAAACCGATGTTTGTTGTGTGAAGGTGGTTGTGCCTCAGGGAAAGGAACCACCCTGCTTCCTGCAGCTCTTCCAGGGAGGCCTGGTGGTCCACAAGGGGAACCGAGAAGCTGCTGCAGCTCATTCAGGTGCAGTGAACATTTCCTCTCTCTCCGTTTTTCTCCTCAACCTTTGGCTGAGATTCTTCTCTGATGTGTCTCTGGGAACAGAGTGGCGTCTGTTCTGTGTGCGAGGGGAGCTCCCGGAGGAGGCCCTGCTCTTGGAGGTGGAGCGCTCCTGTGAGGGTCTGAGGTCAAGAGGCTCTGTTGTCCTGCTGAACAGCCAGCAGGGGACGCTGTATCTGTGGACTGGATGCAAAGCTCACAGCAGCATTAGAGAAGCCGGCAAGAGGGCGGTGGAGCGTCTCACTCAAATGTGAGTCACATACTGTGACCAGGGTAAACTCTTCAAATGGCTGCATCATTTTGTAAATGCTCATACTTTAACCAGTTTTGTGTCTGACAGGTGTCCTCCAGAGCTGGGTCTCAGTAAAGGCAGCTCCATGAAGGTGCAGGCAGTGGAGGAAGGTGCAGAACCTGCAGACTTCTGGACAGCCCTGGGACACATGGACAGGAAGGCCTACGACTGCATGCTGCAAGGTGCACGATGCTCTTTGTTTTTTTTTTTTTTTTTTTTAAAAACCTCTATGTTTTAAACCGTTCAATGATACTAAGAATTTTTACGTCTGGGTGCTGCCAGATCCCGGGAAGTATAACTTCACACCTCGTCTCTTCCACCTGAGTGCCTCTTCTGGAAGCTTCCAGGCCGAGGAGCTCCACAGTCCATCACGACTGCCGGGGCTCGTGATGGCGATGCCTTTTGTCCAGGAGAGCCTGTACACTGTGCCACAGCCCGGTGAGCGCAAACAACCAGTTCATTAGTTAGCTCTGTCAAAAAGTTGGCCTCCAAATATGTCTATTGCTTCTCCAAGAAAAAAACCCAAAACTTTTTAGGTTATCTTGGCTTATTGTCCAAAAGGCAACAACTTCAGAATTTGTTAAAGAATAAAGTTAAACAGCAAATGCCTCTTTTTACATGTATGAAATGCTAATGAGAACCACAACAACACGAGAGGGAAAACGTAGTCTAATAGTAATCAATACGTGAGTCTCAGAGCTTCGGGGGTCTACATGATGCCTTTTTACTGGATGACCTTTCCATTTTAATTAATAAGATGAAACATATTTCAAAAACAGCTGAAACAATGAGTGGAAGAGTTGTGACAGTTGCAGATTTATATGCAAGGACTCCATCAGCTGAATTTAAATATTTGCCAACAAGCAGGAGAAGAACAATACTTCTCATTGCCTATAAATCCTTATTGCAGTTTTTAATCTTATGATGGGAAAAGAAACAGGTGAATTTTCTCAGTTTTGTAATAGTACATTATTTTCATTCTGAGAAAATCAGTAATGTTGAATTGGTCAGTGTGTAGGGAATAATCTCAGTGATTTGTTTGATGCGCACCACATCAAACTTAACTCTGATGTTTTTCCAATCTTGTCCTTCCAGCCTTGTTCCTCCTCGACAACCGTCTGGAGGTGTACTTGTGGCAGCGAGGTCAGCCTGAGCAGACGGAGAGTTCTGCGTCAGCCTGGAGCGTCTGGCACCACGAGAGGAGGTGTGCCATGCAGACGGCGCTGCAATACTGCAAAGGTGCAGCCTGCGCGCAAATAATAAGCTCTCAGTGAACGCAGGCCTCGCTGGTAATCCATGAATCTTTTCACTGTTTTGATTTGCAACCCAGAGATGAACCCGAGGAGGCCTCCGCTGGCCTACCTCATCCTGGAGGGGGCGGAGCCTCTCACCTTCACTAACGTGTTCCCTCGCTGGGAGAGGAGCTCGGGATGTCACGCACAGGTGCAAACACACACACTCGCACATGGTTCGTGTGTCCAAATGTAATGAGGGCAAGTGTAGATCAGTCCTGTGGCATGATTGTGTGGCAGACCAGGAGCTTTCAAAGTGTGGAACAATAAGCCCCGCCCACAGTTTGTTTTGTTTTGTTTCTGAAACATTTTAATATAGAAACAGTGAAAAAAAAAACGAAATGATACAACCGCCTGTTCAGAAATATGGAAATACGAGTACCTTGTCTCAAATGGTAATTGTCTGAGAGGATGGAAAATGTTTCAATTACTTAACATTTTTTTTCCTATTTGCAGCTGTTAGTTTTGCTTTTTATTGCCGATGGAGTCTTTTTGAATTTGAAATATATGGCGGATCTTTACATTTAGCCCAGCAACTGTTGATTGTTACTTGCAATTGTGATTTTGCACTAAATGTTTAGAATAAAATCAGCTCTGAATATGTGTGTTTAGCAGCTTCACACTTCATTTTTTCAATCAGTATTTTGTCAAAAAAAAAAAAAAAAAATCATCAAATGAAAAGGCTTCCCCCCTGACCCACAGATTCTTCCTGTTGCTCAAACACTCTATGAAGCTCTCTAGCATCCCCCAGAGCAGGCCCGCCCCACTCTGACGTTGACGTATTACCCTACCAGTCTCTTATTAATGTTTCAACAAGCCAAAGTGTTAAAAGCTGCATAAATACACCCCATAAAAACCTGAACGACTGTTTTTCTTTCACTCTTACTTTATTGGCTCATCCATTTCTGCGGAGCTCTCTTGCAATCACTGAAGATGTAGGATTTAATTATGCTTTAAATGGCATTCATCCCCCGAGAATTCACTCCAGATTAAAACTGCTGTTTTAGAAATGACTCAACTAATCTATCAGGAGGAATTGTCCCTGTTACGTAAATCACGGTATTCGTTGGCACTCAACAAATATTAGACATCAAGAAAATATCCAAAACAAATTCTGTTTGGATTTGGTCTCGGTGTCGTCTGTGTCTGTGTTCTACCATGCCCATGCTGAACTTTGACTTTTTCAAATCCACTTCAACGCCCTGAAACCTCGAGTAGGATAAAATATAAAAGATGGTTGAATTATTTGGGAAAGGAAGCAGCCAAAGTGCTCTCAGATTCAGAATTCTGCTGCAGGAATGTCGTGAGTTGATGAATTTACATCGGGTGCAAATAGGTTTTTTAAGAAGGGGTAACATGCTTCTACAAAGAAACCACTTTGTTTTTCCAAAAAGATAAGAATAAATGAAACATCGTATATCCATCCATCATATCAGAAGTTGGTCTCGTAACTTTAGTAAGTAAAATTGTTTATTTGTGGTAATCGAGTGTAGTGAAACAACAACACTTGTGATTACATTTATGAAGTAGAGGACAAAATATTTACATGTGAAAGGATGAAGCCTTTTGAACTGAAGTAACATTTGGACCTACATTTTGGAAATTTATCCCATTGGAGATGAACTGGAGAGTTTTCGTCTCACATATAAACACACACACACATACACACACACACACACACACACACACTCACACACTAACAGTTTAGGGTTCAGGACACTTCGACATATGAACATGGGGGATCGAACCTGCAACCTTCGTATAAGAGACAACCCTCGTTAGTTAGATTATAACTAATTGACCTGCAAATGGCGCTGTTAAGAGGAAAATATTTTATTCTCAGTTTGTTGTTCGCAAACCCAAGGAACACTCACCTGTAATATTCTATTATAGGTTTAAATTGCACCTCTTTTTAATTGAATGAAGTTGTCAATGTAGAGTATTTTTTCATTTGGATATTTGCACTGAAGGGTGACAGTGAGTGTTTCATGTACGTCATCGTCTGCTCTCGTTTCTTTTGACGTATCAGGGTGACGCAGGGCGACAGAAGCTGACCTTGGTGCAGGACGCCCTGGCCCAGCTCATGAAGACCCAGTACCCATTGGAGGAACTGCTGAGGAGCCCTTTGCCTGACGGCGTGGACCCCCAGAACCTGGAGGTCTACCTCTCAGACCAGGACTTCCAGGTCAGTTCAAGTCGCTGCACCGACGCCGCTCCACCAGCAGGCTGCAGCGTTCACCAGAGTTTCACCACAGTAGACTCTCACACTTCATCAAAATGAGGGCGATAAATCCTGAAAGGAAGTTTTGTCAGCACTTCAGTATTAGCGGTTGCATCCTATTTATACATTTGTGCATCTTTTCCTCCATAAATAAATCACTGCAATTATGTTTCAGACTCTTTTGGAAATGAAGAGAGATGAATACGCCTCCCTCCCGAGCTGGAAGCAAATTGATCTGAAGAAAAGCAAAGGGCTGCTGTGTTAGACAGCCAGAACAAGTGGAGGCTGACTGATGCCCCGGCAGCAGGGACTTCCTGCTCTACAGAGGACGAGGAAGATGAAGGACTGCACACAACGCAATAAAAAGAAAGGAAAATCACTTTTATTTATGTTAAATTAGTACGAGTGTGTGGACTTTTTATTGGAGATGGATTTCTCTGTCGCTCCCGTACAGGTCACAGCAGAGACCACATTTTCCTATGTAACGTCATTATATCTGTACAATTCAGCAAACGATACAAAACAAAACAAAACAAAAAAGATACGTGGGAGTAAAAGTAGGATGTCAGTAACAAAGAATGACAAGACGAGAGTGCTTGCAAAAAAAATAAAATCAATGCTAATAAACAATGTAAACAAAAAAACAAAAAACTGAAGGCTAACCACTGTTTCAATGTTTCCTCCTCGATCAATATCTTTTCATCAAGACGTCTGTGCACTCAGAGCTGCGTTTATCTTTTTTTTTCTTAACCGTCGCTTCAATTAACGGAACAAAAACGTGGTGCTTTACTGCCCGATTTAACGATCGCTTCCAACATCCGGTGACGTGTGTGTTTGTGTGTGTGTGTGTGTGTTTGTGTGACAGCATATTTTATGAAGAGTATCTTACGATCGTGTCATACTGATGAGTTCATTTTGTCCAAACGCTTGTACCGTGTGTGTTTGCAGCCGAGGCCTCTGTGCTTGCTGCAGCTCGGGGTAATGCCTTATTAGGGCTCCTCAGGGATTCGCTATTAGCTGTGCATGAAAGAGCAGGTAGACATGCTCCAATAACATCCCTCTGGCCCAAAAACAACACGCCGATTCTGCTTCACCTCAATCAACACTCCCTGTCGCACAGGAACACCGAACACGTTCGCTCAAGAACCTGTGAAAATTCAACATTTTTGAAATCACGTAGGCTAAATGTCTCAGTTGACTATATACTTCTCTGATGTGGAATTACACCTGAATCCGGCTGCAATTTCTCCAAAATGATTCCTATCGTTAGAAAAAAATGTAAATCTTTCCTGTCCTTTCACTGAACATGCTGCTAAAATCTTATTCCTCCGATGCAAATGTGTCCAAAACCTCTCCAGCTGGTCTCTAAAGTTACTCTGAATATCTGCGGGATGTTTTTTTTTTTTTTTTTTTAAAACATCCACAAGTCACGCTGACCCTGTAAAGTGTAAATACATCAGGCGGGAAGTCTTCCCCTGGTCCACTGAATCGGAGCCCCTTTGGGTTCGGTGGCTAACGGGTGTTATTTTCCTCAGAATGGATTAGCTGACTAAGCCTGCATGTGACTGTGCAGTGCTGGTGAGACTGGATTTAGGCCCACCGCTGGGTGATGGCACACTTGAGAAATTTCCACAGACCTTTCATTCTGAGAGGATCTGCTTATGCTATTATACAAAAAAAGAAAAAAAAAAAAACCCACCTGCATGAGTACTTCTGCCCTTTTAATTTTCAACAAAATCAATGGAAAAGTGCCTTTTTTCTTTTTTTGGAAATTGTAAAAAATTGCCTGTCACACGCCTGCGTGACTTGGCACAGCTTGATCACTGTCCTTATTAAACTTAACTAGTGTGTGGGAAGCATGCTTTTTTTTTTTTTTTTTTTTGCTTTAACACCGAGATAATATTTATCAAGAGAAAATTCACAAAGAAAAAGGCAGCTGGGGGAAACACTTTTCACGTCCTGAAAGTGGCTGCGTTTGCTTTAGATGGCATGCTCTCTCTGAGCCTCGGCTCCAGGTATGCCTCGCTCTGGTTCGGAGGCCAGCGCCGCCTCGCGCAGAACCACCATGTGATCCTCGGCGGCGTTGAGCGACTGGTCGATCCAGTCCATGCTGCCGGACATGTGACAGGCGTTGCGGGTGACCAGCACCAGGTGGCTGACTGAGAGCAGGAGAGCGGTAGCCCTGAAGAAGACAAACGGAACTGAATAGGCGGCTTTTTGAACTGAGGCGCCTCATTCAGTGGTTATGAATGAGTATGCAGAGCTGAGCAGGCATGATTTATATTTGCTTTCTATTCAGTTTGCATGGATGGTGGAACGCGCGTTTTTACTCTACGATCTGCTCACATGTGTAACCAATGGAAAAAAACTGAGAAAAAAAAAAACAGAAAATAAAACCCTGCTGGGATTACCTGGCATCCAGGAGGATTGGGTCCAGCGGAGGGTACATGGATCGTACCACGTCGTCCACCCTGTGAGACGGACGACGGATTCAGAATGAGTCTGTGAAGCTGAAGCTGACGGGCTGAATTCATCCCGCGTTATTTTTCTGGGTTTTTTTTTGTCTTTTGTTACCTCGGACTGATGCGTTTGGCCACGGTTATGATGTCACTCAAGCTGGCGGGGGCTTTGACTTTAGCCCCCGACCCCATCGTCATGGCAACCAGCTTTTCGGTCAACGTGTGGCAGATCTGCACGAGGAGACCAGTGGATTAGTTAGGCCAAGCTCAACGAGGAAATCGAAACTTTAAAGAACTGAAATCGTTTTTGCTGCTGTTGGAGGTCGCACTCGACGCTCGGAGCACATGACGACAACTCAAGGCAACTTTGACGAGTGCGCATTATCACCTAAACACAATCGTCTCTATTTCCAAAGAGCGAGGAGGACGATGCGATTTAGCTGTCTGAATGACATCCCTGCAGTCAGTCACTACAAAATAAATAGATTGAAAACTAAATGAATGCAGAAAGTAAGTGCTTTGGTTACCTTCAGGATAGAGATGCAGTGAGACACCAAACCACTGTGGGAGAAAAAGGACCAGGACACAATCAATAGAGATGCAATAAAAAGCGCAATTTGAAAGGAAAGCAAGATTTTCATGTCTCCAGTTGATGGGAGTTTTCCAAAACCGCCACAGTGAGACGTACGAGGCGTCCTCGATCCAGTCCTCGTTCTCCAGGATGGCCTCGATGTGCGGGTTCGTAATGACCACGTCGTCCAGCTCCAGCTCCGAGGGCTCGCTCTGGGTCTCCATGGCCCCGATCAGGTCCACGGTGGGTCTGAGGAAGCACAGAGGACCGGAGGAGGACAAAACACTCAGGAAACACGCTCAAAAACATGGAACAGAGGTCCAAACCAAGATGGATGAACTGAGAGTAAGATTCCTCTGAGCTAATAATGTGGAAAAATAAGTTATTCAGCCCGAAAACAAGAGAAATTCTTCATACTGGTAATTCATTTAATTGGTTTAAATACTTTTAGATATGCTTTTTGTGGTGGATTGTCCCACTGAGTGCACCAGATACCAACACGTGTACATTACAGTAATCAATAAGAAGCTACTTAACTACTTCGCTTCTTTTAAAAAAACAACTTTCTTTTGATGTTGTTAATCTATTGATAAAGAAAGGTCTTCATTTATATGCACAATTATTTACAATAATGCCAATTTTATACGTTTCATTGTCTGAGAAATGTTTTAAACACACATATTTGATATTAAATTGAAATAAATGTATATGAATGTGGTTAAAAAGAAACCAATTCTTACTGTAGTGCCTGAAAAGAAATACTTTTACTTGACTAGTTTTCACTTTATAAAAATGTTAAGGAATTAAGCAGACGTTTTGAGTTGCAGTGGTCAAGTAATTGATTAGTCAATCCAAGGAGATTCTGACATCAGTGAGTTTAATCGCACACACTTTGTGTTTTCCTGCAGTAGTGTGATAGTAAGCTGAAAAAAAGTCGAATCTGGTATTACTAAAACTACGATTGTCTGCTCCACTGAAGAGAGATTTATCTCATGCTTTTAGTTAAAAGGCTGAGTTTACAGATTGAAATTTACTATAAATGCAATATAGCTACAGAAAAAAAAAATATCACAATATAATTCAATTTACATGAAACTGAAAACTGTGATGAGCCTTTATGTTTCCTTATTTTACAACTTTAAACTTGAAATACAGAATAACTAAACTATCAGTAATGAAACAAATCATAATTTGCAACCCTGTTCATACAAATCACTTGAGAAAATGTTTACAATGCTGCAATTGTCCGCCTGTACTAAAATAGTAATAAATGATTTTTCTTAATTCCAGAAGATGTGATTACTGTGTTCATCGACACAAGGTGGCTGATCTCCAAACAAACTTGAAGCAAAATCATTGTTACTTAATTGTGTCTGTCCAAATTGGAGAAAATATCAAGAATCTCCGTTATTATTCTGGTGTGTGATTGGTTTTTTTGTTTCACTAAGAAGACAACAAGGTTTAAGCATTTGCAACTTTCTCTAGTTATCAGAGGTGTGACGTGACTTCTGTGGCACGAAAGTGACAGAAAAGTGATGAGCTCAGACTAACGTGTGCTGCAAGGAGTGAAAAGTAGCACCGAAGTAACTGTTGGAGTAGCAGGTGCTAACAATCTGCCGAAGTTGAAATCATGAAATAAGACCTGCGAGTGCTGAGTGAAGAAGCTAAGTGAGTCATCCTCGTCGGCTCTGGACGCGCACGGGACGACGTCTCCTCTTAGAAGGTCAGTCATACCAGGAGAGCTGTGAGGAAACAAGTTTCCTCTCTGGGTGTGTGTTTTTCTGACTGTAACTGAAGCTGAAAGTATTTATATTTATTTACTTTGTGCAATAACTTTTCCACCTCAGACATCACGGGAGCAAAGTCCCTCCAACAGTACACTCTGTAACGTCAGCAGAAGTTGAACGATTCTGAAATAAACCGGAAGAACACTGACTTGGAGTCGAAGTGGTGCAGCAGGTCGTGGGGGTGGCAGTAGCGGTGTCTGCACACCACCACCAGGGCGACGAAGGAGGCCAGGAAAATAGTGGCCAGCACCCCGATGGCCACGATCACCACCGTCTCCATGGCGACCGGGGCTCCCACGGCGACTGCGGGCAGCGACTCGTCGAGAGGAGCGGAGTCCAATCGGGGGCGGCTTGATTGTCCGAGCTCAATTACAGAGCGGAGCTCATCTGCTGAGGAGAGCGTAATTAGTTGCTTCAGTCGGATCGTGTGCGACCACAGAAGAGGGACATTATTATCGCCGCACTTGAGAGCATTTCGACCGGGAAGTTTTACTTTTGTCAAAGTACAAAGAACCTTTTAAACCCGTGGAGTGGAGAGCGCAATCACAGCTGCTTTGTCTGTTTCTACATACGGCAAATAGTCCACACAAAGCTCCCGACACACGTGGCGATATATGAATGTTTAACCCTTCAAAAACCTCAACAAAACGGCAACGCTCACACCAGCTCTGACCTGGTCCCACCATCCGACGATCCAGACCCGGGGCCCGAAGCGTTCAGATTATATCGAGTTTCATTTTAGCTTCGTTTAGCTTCTCTCAGCGAGCGTGAAGTCTACCTGCTCTCTGTCCCGGGGGAGTCACTCATTAACCTGCCGCCACACCTGGTCAATAGTCAGTGTGTGTGTGTGTGTGTGTGTGTGTGTGTGTGTGTGTGTGTGTGTGTGTGTGTGTGTGTGTGTGTTATATTACACTGAACTGAAATTATCTCCATGGGGACATTGGTCTGTTGCTCCAT
>OMNM01001330.1:0-13314 GCA_900302745.1 Parablennius parvicornis
ACTTCAAGGGCACCCAGTGCACTGTCCTCTTTCTCTCGCTCACCTTCTCCTGTTCATCTCTCTCTCTCTCTCTCTCTCTCTCTCTCTCTCTCTCTCTCCACTCTTCGTCTCCCTCTCGGTGGCTGATCAGGCTCCTCTTCTGTGTGTCCTGTTCTTCACCTGGCCTCCATGAGTTTAACTGGGGACAAGGCATTCCTCCCTGGAAGGTAAGCAATGCGACTGTTGGTTGTCTGTTTCTGGTACAATACAAAGAGATTAGTCAATAACAACAACAAAAAGGCGCATTATTGATGTTGAGGAATTTGTTGGAATACTCAAATGTTGCTCATGCTATTTTTCTTTCCTGTGGTTGCTTGAAACAGAATGTCAGATATGCTAAGAAAGGCTGAGAAATATATATTTTATCTTGATCTCTACTTTATTTTCTGGGCTGTTTTTTCCCTTGAACTGCAGTTTTTCCTGTGATAACATCTGGTTACTTAATCACATATTTACTGGAGGGCATTCAGTCAGGGTTCAAATACTATACCAAGAAAGTGAAAATAGATTGGGCTGTCTGTGGCGCTGATGAAATGAACGCACAGACCTCACGTCCAACTTGTGGGATCTGTGGCTGGATTAGTGAGGAGATCCTATCATTATCCCTCTCTCTCTCTGCTTTTCTTTATCTTTTTGTGGAAGTTGATGCAGTGCTGACCATTTTCAACGCAGCCTGTCGACTTGATCTCAGGGTTCTGTCTGCATGTTATCGTGTGTCTGGAACGGATGGTGCCAGGACACGCATTTTGCTGGTTGTTGTCTGCGCAGACATATTTGTGAGTGACAACTCACTCACTGGTGCTCTCTCACTTCAGTCTCACAGTGGAAGATCGATACGTGTGGACAAAGAGTGATTGTGATGCTTAAGTGTGGTGTCTCTGAGCAGTACGCAACATAATTTAACAAAGTGAGTGACCTTCAACTTCAGAGTCAAAGGCAAAGATGTACTGCACATTTGAATCATTAATGGGAAGAAGACTGATAATGGATCAGTACATTTTGCTGACAGAATTTTTGATGTTAGCCGATTTTGTGCCTGCTGTTGTCATTGAAAAGAATACAACAGGCACAATTTAAAGCCTGATTGACATTTAGGGCAATGTGTGACAAGTAACATAAATAACTGATTTTTTCAATGTGCTTCTGTATTGAAGGTAGTTCAAATAAGCTTAAAGGCAATGCCAAGTTACCACAATCACCACTGTTTGGGCCAGACGTTTTGTGATGAAATGTCTGTGTGACAATCAACTAAATGAAAATCTCTCAGCTCTGCTGCCACATCTGTGCCAGAAACCCTCCAAATCCTCCAACATCTCTCCTTCTTATTTCCTCTGTCTCTATCCCTACGGTTTAAAAAAAAAAAAACAGATCCACAGTGAGATAGTTTTTAATTATCTCTGCACAAAGAAACAACGGTGTAAACTGTGAGTTTTTTGTAGATTCTCCATAAATCTCCTGAAAGTTAAATTTAGAAAACCATATGCTAAAAGCCAATGACAAATGTTAAAGATTCTGCCCTAATAAATATGAATGGAGATAACACGAGTGCCTTTGTTTTATATAACAATATAACTTCAGGTTTGAAGACTTTCAATCATCAGCTGACAAATGATTCACCATTAGATTTACCATATTGCTATAACGCTCTTCTTAATCACACCATGCAGGGCGTACGCTGCCCATGTGACCATGCTCCCCGGTGGTTACGTAACACATGTCAGAGCATGCCCTGCAACGCTGGACACGGTTGCCTCCAACCACACTGTCATGCGGCTAAAACATTGTGTAAATGTTGCACCGTGAAGGCATTTACTTGTCACTGTCAGTCACTCTCAGATCAGGAGGCAGAAACACACAGAGGGTGAATACAGTCCACTTCAATTTCACAAATGTCCTCGCATGTGGACCCTAAGGATATGTGCCAGGCGCCATGTTGTGTGCCATATATGCTGCATTAAAGGGTGGCATTTAAATGTTACACAACACAGTGAAACACGAGTTTGTATCAATTTCAAAAGTTACTTTCAAAAGTTTAGAGAAGAGCTATGTAATGTTTAAATTAAATCATTATTCAATGACACTCATATTTGATTATTTGAGTTGATGCTTCTGATTAAAAACGATAAAACCAAGTAATTTCCCCATGTTTATGGAGCCTTTCCAACTGTGAAATATTTTTGATATTTTACAGAAGAAACAGTCCACTTATTTATAAAGTAAATGACTGTCTCATTCTGTAATAATGAAAACAGTCATTGTTTGCCATCCTAAATCAAAATAACTTGCTGTAACACTAATACATTTCAGGAAATTCAAAAATAGCAATTCATTGTACCACGATGAGAATATGTTCGAATATGAACAAAATATACAATTACAGGCAACATAATGTGCAGTGATGGTAGATGATCAATGATGAAATCTAGGTTATTATGAAGTTCCCACTTTAAAACATTTTTTATCAAAATTGATAGTTGATTGGGCCGCATGGTGGTGCAGTGATTAGCGCTCTTGCTTCACAGCGAGAAGGTTGTGGGTGTGTGGAGTTTGTATGTTATGTGTGGGTTTCCTCAAGGTACTCCGGCTTTTTCTCACAGTCCAAAAACAAGCAATATGAGGTTAATTGGAGATGCAAAATTATCCCCGGGTGTGAATGTGAATGTTTGTCTATAGTTGTTTGCCCTGTGACAGACGGGCGACCTGTCCAGGGTGCATCCTGCCCACAGCAGGCTGGAATCTGCTCCAGCAACCCGCAACCCTGAACTGCATACGCGGGATAGAAGATGGATGGATGGATGATTGGTGATCGTCTGTACACTGCTCTCTTCTTCACATATTTGGCTTGACCCTGTTTTTGCCAATTCTAACAAAGCTGATTTGTATAACAAAATGTAAAAAAAAACGTAAATACAAAAATAATCAATAAATAGCATTGTGTACTAAGAATGTGGTGGAAGCATAATCTGTGAAGCCATAGTTGTAATGAGTCATCTTGATATACAAGGCAGGATCGCAGCATCTTCAGGTTATCAAACCTTCCTGAGTGTGTCTAACTGGTGTGTGTGTGTTTTTGTGTGTGTTTGTCCTGTTATGGGCTTGTGACCTTTCCAAATTTTTCCCATTACACCAGTACCCATTACAAACTGTAACTGAATCGAGTGCCTAATGATCCTAAGTCGGACAAATTGATATAGAAGATGGGTTGATAGATTGATGACATTCTCCAAAAACCTAATTTGAACATTCAAATAAAATCATCTAGAGTGTGAATCAGTGAACATCTCAAACAGGTTCTGTGTGACAGACATCAACTCAGAATAAATCCAAATGGAAAACCAGGTGTGATGCATCGATGACAGAGTTTAGATTACCAGGCAGCCTGATCTCAGTAAAATCAACCTGCAGTGAGTTATATGTGGATTTATCTGCAACATAAAACTCACTGCAGTGACATCCAACAACATGTTGTCTTGTGAAGTACAGGAAATAGAAGAGTGTTACAGTTAATTGTTAATTCTTTGTTTTAAAAAAAAAAATGTTTTGCACTTCTGCAGAAATAAAAACGCAAAGTTTTACGCTGCTGTAATTTACTGTAATTAATCTGACAATATATTGCAGTTTTAGTTTAATTTTATTTTTTTAACTGTTTCGGTGAGGTATTCACTTTAAATCCTACAGTCAATTTACTGCAGAGTACTGTGCACGTCTCTATCGAACTCTTGTGGAATCAACACTATACAAACACATAGTGAAGTAAAAAAGCAAACACTAACACACGTACACAAAATCCATAAAAGATTGGTGCTTCTCCACCAGGTCTTTGTCATTTGTCAGCATGCTCTTAATATAAATAGGCATCGCAAATTGTTCAATACAGCTTTTAAATTCTTAGATGGGATCCGTGTAAACACTGGAGGCACAGCGCTGGTCAATCAAGCCAAGCGGACAAGATACAATTTGACACTTTGCATACAGGAATGTAAATATTTTATGATTCATAATGTCAGATACAAAAACACAGTGGACTGGCTGTGAACGCAACATCAGAAGGAATGCAGCGGAGAGCAATTTATCTTCATCGATACTGTTGGCAACATTATTCTATGCACACAAGGGATCGGTTGTAGTATTTAGTCTTTGAAGACGCACGAGTGATTCTGAAACATGCATATGAGGTTTAGACACACGTCAGATACTGAGATTGCCTGTCAGTCAGTGAAAGCCATGCAAACACTGTGACATTGTTGCTGTCACAGCTTATGAGCTCATCCATGTGGTCTCTTTTGCTGTAGCACTTAGAGTTCCCGACATCGCAACATTCCTGTCAGTCTTTACGCGGCTGCTCATCGATCTTGACTGCAGACATTTAAAGGTTATGAGTGGCAGAGCTGGTTTTACAGGCAGCATAACTTACACAAGTTTTGAAGGCTTGCAGTGAGGAAACGTGTAGCTAAACTTACACTTCATGCAGATGACGTCTGTAAACTGCAGATTGATGACGGTAAATCTTCCACTCAGTAAATTACTTTTCTCAGGGTCAAAGAAAGAAAGAACAAAATGTAAAATCACATCAGAATGAAATAATAGGGGACACTGGCAAGGTCAGCAGGCTCTATATATTTGGTTTTCTCTCCAACAATTTCATCTGGAGGTCGAAATCCTCATACCAAAAGCATCCAATTAATCTCAGTTGAAAAGAGTAATTCAGGCAGGCTCAGTGGTGTCATAGCTAAGCCTGTCTCAAAATACTCAATCTGTCGCAGCAGACCACAGCCATAGTTTAGCTGGTTAAGGTTCCCTGGTTCAGCAAGATAAACCAGTTATCCAATACCAGGGGTTTGCAACCTTCTGGAACAAAATAGATATTTTTGCTACTTTACACAAAAAAAAAAATTAAACTGGAGCTGCAAAATGTCCTTGAAGTTAAATAAGATTATTGTTTCCCTTTAAGGCTTGTTTTTATTGGAAATAAATGATCGTTACTTTACCAGTACATGCATTTGAAAACTTAATATTGATCACCTGATAGCATGTTAGGATAAGTTGAAACATTCTTTAAACTAAATGGCACATCTGTCACCTTGAAATGCAAGTTAAGAGTCCTTTTGAAAAGTAATATAATGTGCAAATAAATTAAGTAACATCATCATTTCACAACATAATTTTCAGAGAATTTGAAGTACTGTGTTGGGTTCACTTGTGATCTCAGTGAAACTTGAATGCTTTATGCTCATTAATGATTCAGATCACATACTAACATTGATATTGTACTTTTTTTTTAAGTGTACAAATATGAATACAGTTTCAAGCTACTTCAACATTATTCATCTATTCAACACAGCTAACAAACATGTGTCTTTTTAAAACTCTAATATTTCCAACCTGCATATATGGGAGAGTGAAGATGTTGAGAACTTGAAGTGAGGGTGGCAGAGCACATGTTGAGAATCACTGGTTTAAAGGAACCGACCAGCCCTGGACGTCACCCGTTTTCCCTGCTGCCATGTGAATTAAGATACAGACTCTAACAAAAGGCGCCTTGATTACACTCAAAACAACGTCTAACCTTAAAACACACACAAAATTCCATTTTAATATTTCATAGACATTTCAATTAAAGTTCCTCAAACTTTTTATGTCAAAATTTCTATGTCAGCCTAAATTTATTTTGTCTTCCAATCAGAAGTTCATCATGCTCGATGGCCTCTGTTGAATGAAATATTTCAAGTGAAGTTGGGTTTTTTGGGGGGTTTTTTAACAGAGGAAATAACCCAAGAAACAAAGTGAAATTGTCTGTGTTGCTGGATTTCCATGCACAGAAAGAACACAGCAATGGAGACCGGATAATGTCACTCTCAGCCAGTGTTATTGAAAGGCACACCAACATCGTTTGCCTGAATAAAAATTAGTGATTTAACTCATTACCATTAAAAAAAAAGAGATACATTGGTGTCTCGGTTGTTGTGCTTGTTTTAACAAAGTTGATAGAAGCTACTCACTCAGGCCTCATTGAGTTGCTGAAGCTTATAAAATCAGTGCTCTCAAGAGGGGAGAATCTGCACATTCAGATCTATGTAAAGGTTGTTTTGAGTAATGGGAGCTGTAACTCTTCCAGACGTGAGACTTTGTCACTCAGAGCTGGCGCAAGATAAAGCATCTTTTGTGCAACATATTAGTGCACTGACATCTCTCTCAGACTGAACCATAAAGAACAGCTAACACACAGGACACATCCACCCACCAGCTGCGTTGTTTGTCGGCATGCATGTAAACACGGCAATGGAAATAAGAGGCTGTGAAAGTATCAAGTCTGAATAGACAAAGGTTTTATGTATTTTCTTTGCTGTAATTAATAGAAAAGTAAATGTTAGAAATGAAATAGATGTTTGATTAAATAGATGGCTTTTCTCAATATTATGGATCTTGATCCATCACTTTGCCGACACAGCAATGGCGTCCTTGGATTGAGCATCATGAAAACTGGACATATCTACTGTGCTGAGTCTCCTTCACTCACACTGCCTGGACATTTCGTCATTGACTGGTGTGACGACTTGCATATTAATGAAGTGACATTCTTTATCCTGTGCGCTCGCCAGAGTCCTTGACAGTCAGTGTTGCCTCTGGATCCTCTTTTAGCTCTCATGCCTATTGCTCCAGATTTGCCCCCGCATGCTACTTTCCTCCCCTGATTTCCATCTCATTTGGTCGTTTTCCCATCAAGCAAAGTGGAGCTCTGAATAGCAATCATCATCTTGTTTGCAAGGAGATGCTGATTGCCTGAAAAAAAATTCAAATCCAGCTCATAACGAATAGCACGAGTGTCTCAGACATGCTTGAAAAAATGCAATACTTTTAAAAGCCCTTCTAACAATACATTGGGTTAATTTAATACCTCACTTAAATACTTGAATGGAGCACCTGTCAGTTCTTAGTCTCAGCAGAATAAAAACTCTCGCTGCTCATTATTGTATTCTTTACAGGTCTGGTTTCTATTTGCGTACATCAACTTGTGCTTGTCGGCATCCTGTGAAGCCCAGAAGACCCACACTGTGGCAACACAATGGTTTTTCAGTACATGTAGTCTTTATAGTAATTGTTTTGTTCTTCAGCACATCGCTCATGATCCCAATGTAAATCCTGAAGGGCAGTGTCTTTCTAATTCCTTCCATCTGCCAATCCTGCTTTGTATATTTATATTTAATACAAATGGTTCTCATCTTTTGCAGAGGACTATGATTATTTTCTTTAAAGCATTTTCATCTATTTATATATCTGATCCGGGTGGCCTGAGATATTGCACAACAGAGAGAGTAGGGAGGAACAGACTGCAGATAATAGTGAGTGCCTTAAATGTATTACGAATAAAATTGGCAGTGATTTAATTTGAAATATTGAAACCTTGGAGTTAACATCTGGTGTTTACAAGCTTAGCTGAAGATACATGCAACACTGCATTTGTTCTCAAGTAACAAATTTCATTTAGGCCTCAATAATCATGAGTAGACAGCGTGTTTTTGGTCAAGTCTTCCCATTATTTCAAGCATTATTCACAGTGAACTCATCTGTGTGCTTGTTTTTATATTTTAGATGGGAAATGATTCAGACACATCTGCTGTGTTTGCCTCCACCATCTCCAAGGAGTACGACATCCTCATGGGTTCCCTCTACAGCGTGTTTTGTGAGTGCACAAGCCGAGCTAGCCTCTGCTGTCTTTGTGTTTTTGTTAACTTCATGCATCTTGACCCTGGCTCGATCTCCTTCTCTCCATAGGCATACTGTCCCTCATAGGCAACTGCATTCTGCTACTTGTTGCTTATCACAAGCGTTCAACCTTAAAACCAGCAGAGTTCTTCATCATCAATCTTTCTATAAGCGACCTTGGAATGACACTCACTTTATTTCCACTGGCTATACCATCAGCATTTTTACACAGGTATCTTTCAGGTCATTTTTTCACATCTTCGCAATAATTATTTCCCAGAGAACATCAAGTCGACTAACTGGAAACTACTTTGATCACAAATAGTGATTTAGTAATTTCATAGTAATTAGTGGATTAGATATTGAGCAAATGTTTTGTAAGTGTCCAAATCTTGTCCTGTGCTCTGTGACTGTGTGTACAGGTGGCTGTTTGGAGAAACAACCTGCCAACTCTATGCTATGTGTGGAGTGCTGTTTGGTCTATGCAGCTTGACAAACCTCACTGCCCTCTCCTCAGTGTGTTGCCTTAAAGTCTGCCTCCCTAGCCATGGTGAGCAGATAATCCCAGAATATTTAAATGTTGTCAGCCAAACTCAACAGCGGTGTGTTTTGGTTTTTTCTTAACCAGTCCTATAGGTGTGAGTAGTAGGGTTTGAAAAAAATGACTGACATTCACCTGTTAGGGTCACTAAAAGTATGAAAGCAGCAGTTCAGAGATGCAATGAGACAAAGTATAAATTGGAAGCAAGAGGAATAAAGATCCAGACTTTTAGCTAATAAAACCAAAATAATACTGACAAAACAAACTAACAAACCTGGCATGCATAAGTAAAATAACAATGGGAATTATTACCGGTTATCAGAGATTAGAATGTCATGTTTACCTAATTCCATAAATAAATCCTACCGGAGGAATAGCTCAACAAGCATGCAAACAGGTCTTTAACTAAACCTTTGTGCAGATGTGAGAACCTTGATGTAGGAACTTCACTACCGTAATACACAGACTGCAAATGTTCCTCTCACATGTGCCCGCGTATTTGTGAAAACACTGACATTATGTCAATGTCTTTATAGTCCAGTTCAATTCAATGTTATTTAAATAGTGCCAATAACGGCATAATCTCCCCAAGGAGTAAGTACAAGCGACAGCGGAAAAGAAAAAACCACCAGTTAACAGTAAGAAACCTATGAATAACCAAGCTGAGTGGTTGCAACTTTCTGCTGATCCAGTTGGGGTTAGAAAGAGAGAAAAGTAGAGGACAGAGAGCAACAAGCTCTTTGTTGCCATTTTTTATTAGTTTCTATCGTTCAAAAAAGATGACAGAAATAATGATTTTATTGAGCATAACAAAAGGCTGACTCTACTACCGCATAGAAATGAACATCAACCGTCTATTGAGCTGATTCCGAGACAGTGTACCAATACAGATCATGTCTATATGTGACAGTTTTTGTTACAAAGCTCAACACAAGCCAAAGAATCGCTTCTCTTTCTCCTCCCCCATCAGGTAACAAGTTCTCCCTGTCACACGCCCGTCTCCTGCTGGCTGGAGTCTGGTTTTATGCCTCTGCGTTTGCTGTGGGGCCACTGGCTCGGTGGGGACGTTACGGCCCTGAACCCTATGGCACGGCCTGCTGCATCGACTGGCACGCACCCAACAACGAGCTTTTGGCTTTATCTTACATTATCTGCCTTTTCGTCTTTTGCTATTCGCTGCCCTGCACCATCATTTTCCTCTCCTACACCTTCATACTGCTGACAGTGCGGGGGTCCCGTCAGGCCGTCCAGCAGCATGTGTCACCACAGACCAAGACCACCAACGCCCACACTCTTATTGTCAAGGTCAGAAGATATAAGTGTGTAGCTTCAGCATCACTGACTTCAGGTTTTCCAGTCGACAGCATATAAGTAGGATATGAGAGAATACATTTTTCAGAGGCAATAAAAATTTGTTGTTTATTGTTTTCTGTATCTTTGGATTATTCTCTTACGCATATGTAGCAATCTCTGTAAGACCAAGACAAAAAAAAAAATATCTTCATCAGCATCATGAAGTGAAGCTGCAATGAAGTACAATTAACACCAAAGCCAAACTATGCGGATGATTTGCTGAAAGCTGCAGAGATTCTGCAGCCTGAAAAGTGGCAGACCTTTTTCCACATTACTCTGAAGAAAAAACACTGCGGCAGACAAGATTAGAGGTCTTTTTGCACATTTGGTGTTGTATGTGTACTCATGTGGTTCGATGTGTGTGTGTGCGAATGATTCTTTTCCACAGCTATCAGTTGCAGTGTGCATTGGATTCCTCAGTGCCTGGACTCCTTATGCTGTGGTGGCCATGTGGGCTGCTTTTGGAGATGCCACAGAGGTTCCAGCGACTGCATTCGCCTTGGCTGCCATGTTTGCCAAGTCCTCCACCGTCTACAACCCCATGGTCTACCTGCTGTGTAAGCCCAACTTCCGCGAGTGTTTGTACAGAGACTCATCCATGTTACGACAAATGATCTACAGGGGAAGCCCCCAGTCGGAGCCCAAAGAACGTTTTGGATCCACCTCGCAGCGCAACAAAGACACGAGTGTCTCCACGCGCTTCTCAAATGGACAGCAGGAGAGCTACGGGGCTTGTCTGCACTGCTCAGAGAGCACAGCACTGTGTCATGTGACTCCCCCCCAAAGGACTGCCTGCATCCTGACCAGTTCCACCTACACTGAGGTGACAGTCAGCCGCCTTTCAGTTGAACCACAGGCTAATTTCCTCTAGTGGCGCAACGACCGCTATTCATGACACAAACGAATAGGGACACATTTTCAAAAAGACAAATATAGTACAAGTTGTGGTTTCCACAAGATGTCACAGCATGGTAACAACACAGACTCAGAGATACCCAAGATAGGATCTCTACAAAAAAACTGAAAGACTTTTTCTTGGGAAATGCTTGAGATTCAAAAAATCTGCACACTGCCTACTTCATCTAAGAAAATGTGCCACACAAAATCACACTTGTAATGTCTCGAAGGATGTGTTGGCTTGTTCCCTGTTTAATTTAAATGCCGTGACATTTAACTGAATTCTGGGAGAGCAGAAAGTATGGCTGTGAAACCCCTGCTACTCCAAGGATAATTAGTAAAATATCTGCTTTTTTATGCAGCATGGGGTGAAAAGAGTTTAATGTCTGACCAAAGCGACCAAAACAAGAAGTGGTTCACCACTTTAAATTATTTCAAAGGTGACTTGGAAAGTGATGGACATGTGTATATGTATGTAAAGTGGGACTCCATCCAAAACGATGAAGTGTCGCCCCCTGCAGGCTCAATTGTCTGCACTGACGTCCTTGTCACCAGTGGGCTCTATTGTAACAGAGATATGAAATCAAATCTGACAGCCATTGTTTCTCCAGTGAGAGTGAATCAGCCATCTTTTAGTAGCCACTACAGGGGCTGAGCATTTGATACCGAAAAGACTGATTCAGGTGAAGTACCACTTCAGTGAAGCAGCCTGTGCATGGCAGTGCTTCCCTGGAACATGTAGCCAGCAATCATTTTCATGTACCAAAGACAGAGATCTGAAAACATATGAAAGAAAACCAATTCTGGCTACTTTATACGTGGTCCCACCGCGCCGTTTGTGCCATGACGGAACAGGGCTGGATGGGTTTTCGGGCGGCCCCATTGACAAAAATTGTGGATGTTCCGGAAAAAAACATAACCACCAGTAACGATTTTCGTCACCCCTCCGTTGAGGTACATAGCACTGAGGAATAGGTCTCATAAGGAGGAGCGACAACGCAGCCGTCTGCTTATTAGTTGTGATGATCATCACTCTCAACTTGCCTGCAACATTTAAATATTTCAACCCCCCCGTTGTTGTTTGCATACGTCGTTTTGCACACACTGGTTGTTTTGTTGACTCAGTTTATTGAAACCTCGGCGTGTTACACAGCATCAGGGTCTTCCTACAAGGTGCAGACGCTCCTCTCAGTAACATGAGAGGAGGATATTCAGCAGGAGCTGGACGCTGCTGATCAGAATGACAAAGTTTAAGCAGTGTCACAGAAAACGGAGGCTCAAGGCTTTACTCGGACTGTCGCCTGAGCTGCGTTGTTCGCCCAATTACTGTTGCTCAATGAAGACGCATAACTGTCTGATTCACAGCCCTGCCTACATTATAACCATATTCTTCATTTCAATGGTCCCTAGGACATCCACAGTAAGCCCGTCAAATCACAGTCAAGATTCACCATCATATCACATTTTCAGAACAAATAGCCTCAAGAATATTGAATAGTCCCATGCAGAAAACTGGATTTATCTTGGAAAATAAATTAAAAGAAGTACTTATTCCCACTTTTAGACAATTCTACATTTATGAAATCAACACAAGTCTGTGCAGCCTGAATACAATTATAGGCATAAGAGGTCATTAAAAGTGGATTTAGATTTGTCTGTATTTCCTGCTAAAAGTTCTACAATTGTACATGAAGTGTCCATTTGAATAGCTCTGAAATTAAAACAATGCCTCCTTGGATTTCAATCAACGATAGTGACAATCAAGTTTTATCCTGCATGTCAGTAACGAGTAGTTTTCCTAAAAACATGAACAGCACCGTGCTATAGTGCTCTGCTCTATCTTTGATGTGCTACTGTGCTGTGTGGTTTAATGTGTATGTATGAAAAGCGTAAAGTATGTATTTATGTCATCATCCAAACTGATTTTTGTGAAGCCTTAATTACTAAAGATGTAAAAACATTCAGCAACTGTTGTTTTATTTATTTTTTGTTTTTTCCTGGAACAGAATGCCGCATTTTCTTCCAGAAATTCTTTCAAACTAGAATGAATGCTAGACATCCAAAAACTTGTAAAATACTATAAATTAGGTGAATACATAATAACTTCTGTGAAAAAAAGATTTTTTTTTTGCCTGTTACTTTTGATCATTTTCCTGGAGGAAGTGTTACTTTGGAAAATGTTTATTAACTTGAGAGCAAAGCGGGTTTAAATCCACAGGCAATCTAATTTTCTACAAAAAGGAGTGTATTGACATTACAGGAGGCACCATGGAGCGATCTCTATTTCAAATTCTTTGGTTGATCTGCACTATTTCCCAGGGATAAAAAGAAAACTGCTCTCACTTTTTCAACAAAGGAAAAACATTTTTTTTTATTAAACCATTTTGAATAATTACCATAAACAGCAGCAACTTGCTCTGATTTTGTAATCATGCAATCCTCATAATCATTTATTCACATAAAAAAAGAAAAACATGTTTTTGATGCACATCTAGGTCTAAGTAGTTGAAGAAGATGGTATACATTTGCATTTTGAAGCACAGACGAAAGATGAATACATGTGCGAGTCATAGAAAATATAAAATATTGAAATGTATATCTATATGATGCAAAGCTATCTTTTGAAGTGATCCATTTCAGTCAGAGCGGGAATTAAATAAAAAGGCAAACCCCCTGCCAGCCGGGAGCATAAGCAAATATGCATTAAGGATCAACTTAGATGCAGTAATTTATGCCCCCCCCCCCCCCCAAAAAAAAAGAAAAAAAAAAAGAGGGAAAAG
>OMNM01001331.1:0-14350 GCA_900302745.1 Parablennius parvicornis
TAAAATAAAGGTATTTTGATATTCTACAGTACAATCTCATTGTTTCATTAATCCCTGTGCTCTATTCATTGCTCCCCGATTCAAAGTAAAACTTGGAAAGGCAAATCTGATGGCTTTTTGCTGCCTTTCACATCAGCTGTCCAACTCGTTCAACTCACCTCAATTCCTGAGGCTCAATTACGAGTGCAGTTTCAAGAAACATTAAAAAAGACACACACAGACTTGGTCATTTTAACATCACTGACGGGAGACTGCTGCAGCGCTCCTACTTCAACATAGTAATTGTGGCTGCAGCCTGTAACTCAGCTGCTTCCGGTTTCTTGGAGGGGTTTCAGGAGAACGAACCATTCACTCTCATCAAGTGGTCTGACCCAGGGTTTTTTCTCGTCCTTAAGCCCTCTTATTTGCCCATAACAGCCACCTTTCATGTTGGTAAAGCTCGGGGGAAAAGCAGTTACTTTTAATGGAGTGGTGGAGCGCCGTAAAGGAAGTCCACTCGACACTGTCAGAAGATGATCAGTTAGATGCATCCAAGAGGCAGAAATTATATGCCTACAGAGAAGACCGTACCGTTAAACACATCATGAATCTTCCAATTCATCCTCAGGATACTCTAAGACATTGACATGTGCTTGATGAATTCATCACTAGGTGAAGTTACAAGGAGTAAAAAGCAATGTGGTTAAAATGCAAATCTGATAAAATTTGTATCATGTAAATACACTTATCTGATTGGACTGGTTCTATCCCACTGAAATAAAGATTATGCAACCCTGTGTATAATCCAATCATAACCATGGTTGTATCCACAAAACTGGGGCCTCGTCTATAAAACATTGCGTAGGATTTCTACTAAAAATGTACGAGTGCCCAAAAGCTGAAAACGGCGTGCATGTAAAAAAAATTTGGATTGTTAAACTGTGCATATGCACCTCTGCACACACTTTCCTTTTGTAGATCACAGTCCACCTGTAAGGTTGTGCAAATTATATCCCACCCTCAACACACCCACTTTCTACCATAAATATTCAATGTAAAGTCCCTTGTCAATATTTTTCCATCTCATAAAGGATGCCGATCGCTGGCATTTGACACTAAATCCTGTCAGAAAAGGATTTTTCTGAGAGTGAAATAGTCATGGGGGAGGTGGAGGCCAGGAAAATTATCTTATTTGGTGGTCACAGTCGTGGATTCACTAATAAAAGAAAAAAAACAAATGATCGGCACGTCGTCAGGGCTGTAAATAGCTTGAGAGCCTCAGAGAGATCTGTGTCTGCAGAGGTGGAGAAGAAGAGTCTGAACTGAAGGTGGAGGTCAGAGGAGAGTGATACCATGGAGGGTAGTCTGCAGCACCGGTGCCTCCCGAGCACATGGCCATAACAGCGCATCCACAGTGCAGCTTTATGCACAGGTGTCACAGCGCTATTTATATACCTTCTCAGCAAAGGGACTGATTGCTACACACCTTGTCATAATTGATAATCAATCAGTTCTATCCACCGCTCTGTATCATTTGAGGATGAAAGTATAACATATAAATATAGTGCTGCTGATTCCGTAGTAATGGTTCACAAAAGAAACATCTAGAACACTGCAGCTTGGTTGGTAATGATTGTGTAGATCAATAAGTCTCATATGTGAATAAATGTAGAAGATGAATCTGAATTCTCTTCTTCACCTCACCATCTGCGCCACCAGTTTGCTCCATCTCCAAAATGTGTATGCACGTGGTCCAAAGTGGTCGTACCGGTACGCACATCCTCCCGCATAGTTAATTCTTTTAGATCACAAACTTTGTGGTGTACGCATTTTTCAGAACCCATTTTGTGCATCAGTGACCTTTTTAAATAAGGCCCATGAACATGTTGGTTTGTGCACCTGCTTGTCAACCCCTTATAGGGCTCACGGCCATCTTATCTTTAGTTAAGTCCCGTTTCTTAGATTAAATAATATGATAAGTGCTACTGCTTTATTGTTGTGCTCTTTGCTTTGACAAAGTATTTCTTCATTCAAATAAGAGCATGTGATTTATTGATTGATTGAGTGATTGACTGGCGTTTATGCACGCCATGAAATTTCATGGACATGCACGCATGTCCATGAAATAATTATCTAAATGTGTCATTAATTACTTTAAATTTGGAATTAAATATATAAATGCATCATTAAATGTGTCATTAATTGCTTAAAATATTCATCTAATTTTGGCACATTTAGACAATGAAATAATTATTTCAATACGTAGTGAAATAATTTTATATGTCTTTTACATAAAATACATTGGTATTCTAATTAATTAAATATGTATTTAGTTCATTATCTAATGGTGTATTTATTTATTTTTATGTAGGTGTATGTATGTATTTATTTATTTATCCATTTATTCAGTCCTCCATAGCACATAAGAGCAGTAGATGTGATGGCATGTCCATTTTTAAAGATACACCCAATGTTTCGAGTTAACCATCATATTAAAAACTAAGTAACCATTCTTTTACAATTTTTTTTACAAAATACTGAAGAATGATGCGTTTCAACACTTTAATACATATTATGGCACAAAAAGGACTCATCCTCATTAACTTCAAAGTGTTGAAGTATAATCAAATCACACTCTGGGATTGAAATGTTCGATTTCCAAGGATTCAAAAGAGTGCCCTATGTATCGTCACAAGACACGTCACCTGTGGTGTTTTGAGAAAGACAGCTCAGTGATCACTGCCTAATCATGCCAAAAGGCTGTGCTTGTCTCTTTATAATCATACCCTGAACAAAAACAATGTTTAAGCTTCAAAAGAAACTCCAGAAGCTTGATTATTTTAGTCAAGGAATTCATTCTAGGATATGAGCAGGCTTCCAGGCAAAGAAATCAGTTGCTCATGACAGAAATTGATTCAGTTGGACTGAAATCAGATCAACCACTAAAAGTGATAGACAATTTAATAAGTGTTGTGGATGCAACAGTTGAAGGTGGGTTAGGGCAGAAAATGTAATTTACTTAGATTCAGACTGGTAGGGAAGACCATCTGCTAGGGATGCTCTCAAAGACAGAACATCCCCAGTTTGAGTCCAAAATTATTTCTAATTATTAAAAGCCTCTTCTGGACTCACTGCATCCAAATTGAAGTCACAGAAACTGGTGACAACTCCAGCTGACTGCGTGCAAAGAGGAGGGTTCACGCTGAACAGGTTGTGAAAATAGAGTGAGACAATCAGTAACACACTTAAATCGACAGATAACTTACACTTACACATGAACCTCAAAAGATTGTTGGAGAAAGTTGGCGTTCTCAAAGAAAACCCATACACAAGGAGAACATGGAAACGCAACATAAAAATGCTTGAGCCACGAACAGAACCAGGGCGACTCCTTGTTGAACAATGAAATTAAAATGAATGTCTATTTGTTCTATTTTTTTGGTGACATTACAATTTTCGATCCGTGTCTCTTCAGGAAACGACAACAACTTTTTTTTAAAACCTCTCAATCCCTTTGTACCTTTAGAGAAAAATAAACAATCCCACCCAAAGTTGGGACTATGAATTAGTAAGCTTATCATTATGGCTGGAGTTGCTTCAGACAATAAATGGGAAGAACACCCGGAGCCATGTTCACCTTAAGTATCATCACTCTGGTACACCAAAGTCATTACTGTTTTGGATGTCCTGAATGCGACTGAAAAGTGGCAGGATGGTGTGTTTAGTAGAGTGATGGGAAGATCTGGATTTGAAATCTGGGACTTAAAGTGAGGAATTATCTCTGAACGTGTGTCATTTTGTTCAAGTAGTCTGTCTTCTTCCTACAATCCAAAGACCGGCAAAACTGCTTGGTGACTCTAAATATTGCTGAAAAATTGAGTGGTAAATTTCCAGAGTGTACCCTACATATTACGACCCTGCAGCCCTAATGTGAGAATGGACAGAAGAATGGACAAAGAATGGACAGAAGATGGATGGATGAAGATAAATCTTTTAAACATCCAGGGCCTCCATTTGAAAGAATTCCCTTCTTTGTTTGTTGACCTCCTATGTTTCTTGAGTGAAAATCTCACGTGCTCAGATTGCACGCCCTGGTCTCTGGGTTAACTCCAGGGCTCCTGCTTGGCACTGGCTGGGCTACTGCTCTGGTGGTTACAGTTTTACTACTCATTGTGCTGCAGGGCTGTCATTTGATGCCGAAGTCGTTCCGCTGGCTGCAGGGGAAATGTCATGTTTACTGCCATTCCCATACACACCCAAACCAAATGAGCAGCGTTGAGCACGTCTTCAGGAGTCGCTCTGTCCGTAGCGCTCAAGTTTTAGTCTTTGTCTTTCTTCAGGCTCCTTCATTTCTAACCCCCCAAAGCGCCAGCCCGTCTCATACTTGTCAATCATTTTACCAATTTGCTCCTCCCACTGTCCATCTCTCAAACCATCCCTTCCATTCAGCTTTGAGAGAAGCATGTCTCTTTCAGTCGCAGCACTTTTCTCCCCGCCATGCGGCCTCACCACTCAGAGTCGGTTGGCCAATGACCTGGCATGGCCTCAGAGGCTAAGGTCAGAAATGTCACTTCACCGTATAATCTTACTCGCATACACACAGAATGATGATGGGGCCCCACAAAGGCATGTTTACACATACAAACACACATGCCACATAGCCACACGCACTACATGTTAGGACACACACCACAAGCTTCGTACCCATGATTGATTGATTTACTTATTTTCACAGTGGTAGTTTCCTTTCACAGGTTGTCATGATTTCCTGTTGTCAAAGTGCCACCTCAGCAGCAAGGTGAGGCAGATTCATAAAAAGGATCTGGAAAAGAAGTGGCATACCTGTACAGTATTCAGTTATCACCGTGCACTCACTCATTCTGAATCTTGAGTGTACAGACAAAAGTGAATAAAAACAGTCCATACTTGAAGCTAAAGTGGGATGTGGTTTGACTGGTGCAGAATCACATAATGTCCTCTCAAAGCTTTCAAAACACATGGGAGAATCTTTCCAGAGGAAGTTGCCAGTGCTTACTTGTTGGATCTTTATTTTTACACCACTGAATTCATTGAGGGGAAGAAAAAAAAAAAAAAAAGCAGCAATGACAGAAGCAAAACGTGCTGTACGAGCAAACACACACAAAACTGTTAGTCTCAGTTTTCCCATCGAACGGGCCTCCTCGTCTCTCAGGCCGTCCATCAAAATGGGACAGGAACAGAAAGCTTAGTTATGTGCCGCCACTGAGGAGTCCGCCTTGCTGCTGGATATGTTGCCATTTTGCTCCTTTCCGCCGACCCTGTAATTCCACGGCCACCACAGGGTCCTAACTCATACGCCACCATGTGATCTCTGTGACAAATGAGCGCCGGGTCAGGACTCGACTGCTCGTCAGGGCCTTTAAAGTGGCGTGCTGCGATTAGCGGAAAGGGGGTGAGTGGACCGGAGGCCCCGTTAAAATCCCAGCGCTGGGGAGGGAGAGAACACAAACACTCGCTCTCTCTCCATGCCATAAAATTACTTCCTCTCTCTCTTTCTCTCCCTCAGAACAGAGAGGGAAAGTGTGAACCAGCGAGTGACATAGCGCAAGAATGAAAAAGCAGAGGCGAAAGTGTAGCGCGGCCTCGGCGCTGGGCAGCGGGCCAAACCATCCTCCAGAGGAGCCAGGATGCCAGAGGAGACCTCAGACAGAAATAACTCCAAACATCTCATAAAGACCCATTAAAACCAATTCAACTCAATTACTCCCTGACGAGCACACTCGCTCACACACCATCTACCTTTTGGCCCTGCAATCACTGCAACGCTGACTGTGAGGCTTTGTGTGTGTGCACGCTCTGACTTGCCGACAGCTCTTCGTGAGCGTCCCACAGGCTGATGCATGCATGAGGAGACAGTGAGGTAGTAAAAGTCAATAAATCAATGGATTTTATTTTAAACGTCCTCTAAAATCATGTACGACATAATAAAAAAAAAAAGCAACTTGCTGTGGATGCAACATTCTGACTCCTCAAGGGAAGAAGTTTTCTCAGCATCTCAACAGGATAACTTGTATAAAGTCATATTATTGAGAAATTGCAGAAAAAAGGTTGGAATTGGAATGGAAACCATTTTAAACGCATAATATCAAGCAGTGTGGGGGCAAACCTGCGGCTTTAATGCAACTCTGGTGTTAGTCCATGAAGCCTGTTCATCATTAGGCTTTAAAGTGGCACTATAGGCAAAACAACAAAATAGAGTCCAGGTCATTTCAACATTACAGATGGGTTCTTTCAATTACTGGCTTAACTCATTGAAGAAACTTAATCTATGAACGGTGTTTGTATTTTAAGAACATTTGCAGTCTTGGCTTGATGATGTTGTGACTTTCTTGGCTTCAGCATCTGTTTCTCATCATTATAAACCTGCTAAAATTGTTGGATCAAACTAGAAAACTTACGACGTCGCCTCAGGCTTCATAAAAAGAAATAGGAGTTTGAATTTACGTGTTTTAATGTTTTTGAGGCCCAAATCATTCGTTCATAATTAAGATCATCAATGGTGGAACAGTCAGATCCTGTACTAAGATAAATGTGCGTGTAGAGTGATGTAAAAATACTCCATGTTAAGTGGGAGAGCTGCAGAGTGCTGAAATAAAAGGACAGAAATATTAACGGCAAATTGCCAATAATGTATTGAAGTACTGACGAAAGGATTCACTACTGGGGGCTCAGCAGGAAGTTCAGTGTCCGTGAGAAATTAATGAAGCATCACTGAAGAACAGATGACCTTTACAATTAAATACACAACCTTATTCCTTTTTTTTCGTATATAATATCAGTATAACCAAACATCATTGCTAGATTAAAAGTAGAGCCTAAATGTCACTCAGCTTTATGATGGATTACAAAATATACTTTTTGATACCACTTTGTTGAAAGGGGTGTATCTTTATGAAGTTGAGAAGGCAGAAGGAAAAAATTATGTTTTGAAAATACAAATGACTTTTACCTTTCTATTTGATTTCTGGAGATATATTGGGATATTATTTATTTTACTTACTATTATTAACAATGTTTCATCTTTTTGAACCTGCCTATAATAGACATTGTGCCAACCATTAACTTGAAAAGTAAAATAAGGCATAGATTAGGAAAGTGAAGTAGGGAGTGAAATATTTAATTTGAAATGAAGTAGGGAAGAGATATAACGTACGAAAAAAACTTAAATGGAATTTGTTAAATACACATGCCAACACTATGTGGGATAGTTGACAGTCTTCTGAATCTTTATAATTGGTTACTAGTTCATTATTAATCAGTACTTGGCCTTGTAACTTTAGTGCTAAAAGTATTTTTTTAAATTGCGAAATCTGACAATTTGTGAGCAAAACAAGCTTTTTATTGACCTAATGAACGATGAAAAGTTGAGAGTAGAATTTTTGTCTTGTGGGAGAGCTTACATTTGCCAGAATTCTTCTGTCACAGGAAAGTCATGTCCACAGTGGATGATTCTCACTTCATAAAGTGATTTGATTTGACAGCCTTGACTCACGGATGAATTCTCAAGAAAAACTGCCGCATTTAGCTTGTGCTGCATGAATATAACAGAATCTTTGAGAAGTTGATGGGTACAGCCTGTACACAGATGTAAGACTGATCAAACTATTAAAATAAGACGAAGAGGGATAAGGCATCTTATCTCGTGCACAATATAAATGCTTCTTTCCAATGTTTGACTAATGGAGGGCTTAAATAAAAGCAGGGATGAATGAATATGCACCACAATATGAAAACTCTACAGCAAGCATCCCTGCAGCAAGCTAGCTGATTTAATTGTCCGATTAAATCAGATTAAATCAGATTAAACCATAAGAAAAAGCTAATTATTTGTTAATAAACACTCCACTTTTCACCAGGAATCTGGGATGTATTTTCCAAATAAAACAGTTTGAGGCAGTTGTGAACAATCAAGAAACAGTATGAATAGAAAACATTTGTAGCAATCAAACTCAGAACAAACACCTGTGAGATTGCTGCATTAGAGGAATCCATTTATCAAAGTGTGAACGCTACCATCTGCACCCTGTTGCACACCAAATATTTCTACTTAGTCCATTTGAAAAGTGCCTGTGTGCTTGCAAAAAAAAAAAAAAAGAACTCTGATGCAGTTCGATTAAGGCCTGATGGAAATATGAATGCAGCATGAGAACTGTAAACAGACCAAACACAAAACACGACAATCTTCAGGAACGTCGTCTCCTTGTTTATCATAAGCTTGATGTGTGTTTGGTTTATTTGGTCCTATGTGGAAGTGAACCAGACCTGAGTGCAAACTTTTTTTTCTTCCCTAACTTTGATTTGGACAAGAAAACTAAAGCATAAGAATAAACACTGTCAACATTAAGTTTTTTTGAATATTGTTCTCGAGCCCTTGAGAAAGAAAAAGATTATTTATTGCCATGACAGACATGCCTGATCTGTCCTCCAAAACAAATAATCTTCAGCAACAACAATAAGTCGAGCAACAGATGTTCTGGCCCCACATAGCAATCTGCTTTCCTAATGGCAGCTTTGGTCATGGGTTGATGAAAAGGCAAAAGACATGGACTACAAGAGGCTTTCAATAATCAGGAATTATAATTAATAGTGTACATCAATAGATAGATGTCCACATCTCTATCATCACAGAACCACGTTATTGAGCTTTTTCCAGGATTTCCTCATGTGCTGGCCAGAACCATTTCTTCCGACTGCCAGAGTTACGTGAACTGCGCGTCACACAGGTGCCCTAAGATCATCGAGTCCGAGGCTGAGATCATCCTCAATGATGCCAGAAAAACAAACAAAAGCTCTTTTGAACTGGAAAGACACCATTTGTGGAGCATACTGACAAAGAACATGACAAATTAATTCTGATTGTGATTGTGTCATTTCATCGTTACCACTGGAAGTGATCAGCTTCTTCTGTCAACACATTTTCCTTTAAGCATATGGACGGTATCTATATGACTCGTCTCGGCTTTGATCTCACACCAAGTGAAACCAAAATAAAAAAATATGTGGTCATGCACATTATGGTGAATTAACATCAAAGCCAGGCTTCTATAATCCAAACGTGATCAATATATATAGTGTTCAGCGGAGTAATGAAGACCACTCAAATCAAAGGATTCTCCAGCTTATATAGAAGATTTTTGGTGTATGAAAAGATCTACCCAGAGATTTTGAATAATCTGAAGTGCATAGATGGCAACAACACCCAAAGCGAATTTATTCCTGTTGGTGAGAGGAAAACAGCAAGGAGCACTGGATTATATGATTCCTTACAGAAACAAATTTCACAGAAACCATAAGAATACTTATCATTACAGGTTTAAGTGTTAAGCTGGCCAAACTGTACTGTGAAGTCTAGCCAAAAATGTTGCAAAGCTTTGGAGAGAAAATGCGGCCAATGAACATTCAGTAATGATAAAGGGAAAGTCTAGGAAAACAAACTCAAGAGCTGGAATAATTGGAATTTATGGTGTTTGAACAGTTCTGTTCATCTGCGAAGCTGATGTGAAGGAAAAAAAGTATATAAAACTTGTTGAGGAAGGAAGAAAAAGTACCACTTTTTTTAGTTTGTTTCCAGTTTATGTAACTGTTAAGGAGATTTATTGATGAATCTGAAAAAGCCGGAAAATCCCTGGGTAAGAGAACATCTCGTGTGCTGCATCTTGGAAGTCTCCTTGTCCTTGTCACCTCAGACACTCTGCGTTGTTCGGCTCGGTCTTGTTATCGGCTTGCGGGACGACCTCGATGATCTCAGTCTGCCCGCGATTCTAGCCAAGGCTCTTTAACCAAACCGTTTCCTCCAATGGAAAACTGACAACCTGGCCCAGAAGAGCGAGAGCTCCTCCAGTTTAAAGTGCTGTCTGCTTTTAGTGAGATAGTTTTATGACAACAAAAGTTTCATTGCATTCATCATCATCATCAACCAGTACCAAAATCTAATTTGGCCAACAATTACTCCATTATAAATTATAGTTTCAGCTGCTTTGTTTGGGTTCAGGCAGATAGTGTCAACACTGTGAAGGAACTAATTTCCTCTGTTTGGTACGCCAGCGTGTTGACGAAAGCCGGCACTCGTTACCGACTAGAAAACAACCAAGACCCATGATGCATCTGTGAAAAATGAAAGTCGAAATGACTTTTAAATGTGCCCCGTCGTGGGTTTGCCAGATTCAAAGGCCGTCTTTCTCCAGTTAGTGACACTGGTAAGAATTTGAGAAATCCTTAGTGCCTAGCAGTGGAATGTGAGCTTAAGCTGCTGCCAGCAGGAAGGATGGAAAAGCGGTCAGTAGCAGACAGACACAAGTAGGGGGATTTGATGAGAAAAGAAAGGACGATTACTCTATCTCAGAAATATCTGGGAAAAAACAGAGATGGCATTCATTAATGGCAATGTTCGTTAAGAAGTTATTAATGTCGATAAATTTGCCCAACTGCTGTGAGCTAAAGTGTTGGTTGAGGAGTTTGTACTTTTATGTTGCATTACGCCATGCTTTCACCAGCAACGCCGGAAAAATGGAAAAGGAGCTGGATCCATCAACAACTAACTAGTATGAGTAATTTTCCACTGATATAACCACGGCTGTAGCATAACACATGACAGTGTTATGACACAAACACACACGAGTGAAAAAGGAACATTTGACCCCCCAAAATACAAGTCTGCCACCCCACAAAGTCCTGCCGTTTGTTTCTTTCAGAGTTAAGTGCTAACAGCATAATTACAGACGTGAGCTCAAATGATAAGAATACAGCGTCCAAACCTCCAGGCATTTTCTTGCTCTGATATTTTCATTTTAACTTTGATTGTTTCCAGTATATGTGTGTGTATGTGTGAGAGAGCAGACTAGCTATTATGGGTATAATGTGGTAGCCCAGTGAGCTGATACTGGCCGAGGACCCTCGGCTGAAAGGAAATCACAGGCACGAGCCCAGTCTGGCCGCCTGCCCCGTCCCTGGACTGGCTCCATACCACAGATCAGATAAAGTCAGTTTCTGCCTGCCGCTGATCTGGGTGTCAAATTTGGGCACCGCGGAGCTTCAACAGCCTCCGACATCAGCAAAAAACAACATCAATTTAGAACATTTCATAAAAACCTAACTGTGTGCAATCAGTGTGAACGTTTTAATGCCTGTCTTTTGCAATTTCTCAGAGTTCCTTTTCGAGTTATAGACACCTTTAAACTGCTTATCTATGAAGCCATGTGATGTCCAACCGCTAATCAGTTTTATCAAAGGAAATTGCACCTCAGGAATTATTTCAGTTGAGCGGAGTTATATAAAATTTTCTGAAATAAGTGAAGCAGTACAACACATAGGGTGCAGATTCAAGTCCATTCTTAATATACGAGACAATGTTACACATCATAAATGTCGCCACACCAAGCTGTGTGTGGAGTAATATAATTATAAATGTGGAATAATGTATGTATGTATAAAATTGGTTGTCACCCCGTATTTTTTTAAATACATTTCTGCTTTACCCTGGAAAAAGAATACAATTAGAAGAGGTTCCATCCTAATATAAAGGATTTCTTGGCTGTCCCAACTTCGCATCTCCTTTGTTCAGATCTTTCTTGCTCATTTTCGGGCATGCCACCCGATTATATTCTTCTATTGTTATTTATTCACTGTTTGGTGAGAGAGCTTTAGGTTGATTGGAGTGAAATGTTTATTTTTTGATTCTGGATGCTTGAAAGAAAAAAAAGAACAAAAAATTAAATTAAGCACCAACTTTGACTGAATAAAATTGCTGTGGCTATTTACCATGAAAAACATGTTTTAGGGTTCGCTTGTCCGGATCAAAATATAACATATGGTATCATTTTGCCCGATAAAGATATAAACGTACTGAGATGATAAAAGAAAAGTCCTCAACAATGAAAATAATTGTAGTTTGCATTTCTTGTTGCTATTCACAGGGAAACAGTCTGAAAATATAACAATACTAAATATTGATCACTCATTGATAACAATGTCCATGCAGTGCTGTAACTGCACTGCTGTGAAACAAAGTAAAACATCTTGAAAAATTATATATCTCCACACTAGTGAGAAAATTATCTACAGAAAAACCCATGACTAAGTTTATATAAACCTCAAAACTGGCTCCAACTCTGATTTATGGACGGCATCAGTAAATCACTTATTTGCCGGTATCATAAGAATGTTTCTTTGACTACTGCTTAAACCACACACAGTCCCGCTTTCCCTGCAATAACAATAAGAACAGTGGAAGCAACATCTTCCTGATAACACTCGTCTGCACAAAAAGAAACAGACGGGCTCTGGTTCACCAGCTGCAGGCCACCTGCAGGTCGCCATGATTTACTCTTCCCCACGATTAGCATAATGAGCCTTGAGCTGATCGCTCCAAATTCATCGTTTATATTTCAAAATGGGGAAATGGAGCGAAGAGGACAGACCGTGATTTCCAGTGGAAGTTTCATGGAAACACAAAGTGCGTGGGAGGCCGCGTGTGGCCCTGGAACAAGGCCACGTCAAATTACTTCAAATGGAAAGTGATGTCTCCACGTTTGTTTTATCACTTTCTCGACTCTGCTCGAAGTGTGTATTTACCTTATCTTATGTAAGGAGGACGGGCGTGCCGGGTGCTGGAGAATTAACATCCAACATGCATTAATGTTTTTAGTCCAGCATCCTCAGAGTAGTGGTGACTTAAAAAGGAATAAAAGGCACACAAAAATCAAGCGCAAGTGCTTCGACCAATTTCCATGCGACAAAACTGTTGGACCAATTCCAGGTGTGTTTATAATTCACCAAGAGTTTAGCTGAAAGACAAGGACAATGAGGCTGCTGTAAGTAGCCGGTGGAGTGCGGTAAGATGAATGACAGGCGAGGCACAGGCTCCGTGTAAGCGAGTGTTTCTCTCTATTTTCTATACTTTTTATTGGAGTGAAGCCATCATTCTTCACAGTAAATGAACTCGGAGCAAATGAAGTATGACGTGTGGTGCAGGCATGCCCCTTACCTTTACTTGGAAAAGAAGAAAACCCATTGTGCTCAGCACTGCCTCAGACTGTGAGGCAAGCAAAACCTTTAATGTCAAACTAGCAAGGTTAAATATCGTGTTGGGGAGTTTGAAATGCATTAGCTGTCCTTCAGCAAGCGCTGACATGAAGTGTTGACAAACCTTTCTACCACATTGGGGACAAACGGACGAAAAGGCGACAGTCACTTTTTATGCGACTACTCAATCCGAAGGGAAGCACACCTTGAAGCTGCCTCAGGAAATACATAAGTTTAGCAATTTCAAAAACAAAGGTAAATTGTACGTGGCAAAAAAAAAAAAAAAAATTTAAAAAGTTTTCCAATGATTTCTGCCTCCTCTTAAAGCAATGGCAGGACAGGGAAAGTGTGGCTGTCTGTATTATGAACTATGAAATAACACTAAAAAGTTTTTTTTTTCTCTCCTCTACTGCTTTGAGTTGAGTGCTGGTTAATAAGATGAAATCATGGTGATGGTTCCTTCAGGAATTGAGCTCAGGGTCACTTGCAAACTGAGTGAAAGGCTTCAGGTTTATTATGGAGTTATTAAAAAACAGCACGGCCAAATGTGGCAGAACAATCCTGTGTCAACACTGTGGAAACCGAGAGGAAAATACACTGGCAGATCTGTGCCATGAGGAAAAGTGATCATACATCTAAGTGTTCATTTAGTTTCAACTATTCTCACAGTCAAACAGACACATTTGATCACATTTTCCAAAACAAGAGGAGACTGAAACTGGGGGTACAAGTCAGCATGTTGATATTTCTTGTTTTCCCAATGAAAGCAACAGCCAGCTTCTTTTATAAACCATAAGTATTTAAAGTTATGGTTCAACAGTCTGTTTTTATTCATTATCGGAGGTCTGTTTCCATCAGAGGATGCCAGGATCACTTTTGTATAAATACAGACAATCAACTTTTTTTTTTTTTTTTTTTAATATAAACTCTTTCATGTGTGGTTGCAAATATTTTCCATCAGTCCAAATGTCCACCGCTCTGCTCCAGTCTCTTCAAGGCAGCTTCAGGTGACAGAATATTCGCACTATATCATTATGGTAAGTTGTATTAAAAACAATAACAACCACAGTTTTTCAAGATAGGGACAAGATGGGGACAGAATGTCTTTTTTGGCGCAGAGCAGAAAAACACTGGCGGCTGTACTATGGACCTTTTTCTCTCTCTTTTTTTTTTTTTTTCCACCTGAGCAGATGACAAAGGAACATATCTGAATTTGCTGTGTGCTTCCCGGCTCCCGCCATGCTCTGCTTTGTTTACCTGCTGCCTCCATCTCGGGATGCACATTACAGTTTGAAACCATTAAGAGAGAGTG
>OMNM01001331.1:14375-31870 GCA_900302745.1 Parablennius parvicornis
GGGGGGTACGGCAATGATAAGGAGGTCTTATCTGTGCCTTGAGTCAACAGCCTCCAGCGCACTGGGAACGCACATCGTAACCTGTTTCACTTCCCAGAATCAGCACAGCAGCTGATGTACATTCCTCCTCCCTGCCTCCTCGATTAGGCACCCAGTGAATCCTGTTGTTGCCCGAAATGTCTCCATTATTTATCTGGCCGGGGACCCGAGCTGTCGGTGCGGTGTGTGTGTGTGTGTGTGTCCTCGTGTGACTGCACGTGCACGTGTCTTCAGGAAAGGTTAACAGGTTCAGAGAATTGGGTTGCATCACTGCGAGGGCTGACGTCCAGGACGCAGCGTCGCTGCAGAGACTTCGCCTGGAGCACGAGCCAAGAGACATTTACGGAGTGGGGGGGGGGTTACACATGTTTAAAGAGAAGACAATGAGCAGGAGGGAAACAGTTACCGGGAGCACTACAAACCTACAATCCAACTCACGTCCAGAGGGGCCTGTGCTGGCTCGGCTCCTAAAATGTTCATAACACAGCAGTGCACCAAATGCAGTTCTTATAATAATATGGAAATATGATTAAAGTGAATCCAAAATTCTGATAAACAGCTTGTCTGGAGACATAAAAACACTTTGACCTGACAGGTTTGAACAATAGCTGTAGCTCACAGGCAGGGGAGCTATTGATTAAAACATGAGGGTTCATGCTGCTTCACTTTTTCTTTTCTGAGTCATCCACAGTTCAGCAACAAACAGAATATCAAGCCAAATGCAATTCCCTGTGAACGACGGGTTTTTACAATCTAAAGCAGAGGTATCTACCTATGATTTAATGAAGGTGGGTTACAGAATACGTCCACATTATCATGGTTAGGTTTCATTATAGTGTGGTTGAAATTACTAATAATTCAAAGGAGAATTATCATTACAATTACATATGCAGTATGTATAGTCAACTGCTTAACGCTCCTTCATTATTTAAAAAGTAATTACTTCCAACAAGATTTATATTTTTTGTTATTTCTAACCAGGCAGTTGCTTGAGATGAATTTATCTCTTTTACAAGCAAGGCAACGTTCTCTCATTATCATACCATTTCCCCTCAATGCATCTGAAATATTTTGTGTTATTTTCAGTTAAGGCAGTTGATAATTATATTGTGAAAAAGGGGTTGTCGTACAAAGAAAACATTTGGAAGTTTGTTTGGTTTTTTTACTCTTGGATTTACACTACACTATATTAAAAATAAAAAGTTAAGCGATTAATATAGTGGGACATTTTTTGAAAAATACAACTTTAAACAAAGACAAAACAAACACTGCAAGTTGCACTTTTACAGATAATATATAATAAATAATCTTGGACGGTCATAATGGTAAATTCTATCAAGTCGTATTTGGTTACCATGTATGGGACATTTATTCTTCACAGATTAAGCACATTTATTCTAAATCAATTCTAATGAACAAATTTATGATATGGTGAAAAATGTGCCCCGGGGTGAGCAGTCAATAAATCACTATGTGTATCGATTGCTTACTTCTTCAGACAGATGCATGCTGGGTAAAAGAGGCCACACACAGGCACTGACAGACAGTGACATGGCACACGCTGACAGCAGAGAAGTCTTATTGACTTTTCTCTTTCTGAAGAAAAAACATTGCCGTTGGAAAACGCTGCAGCAGCCGCCATCAACGGGGGAGAAAAGACTTTACGCTGCAAGAATTTGATACTGAAAACTAAACAGTTTGGGTGTTTTACAGCAGCAGGTGGGACATGCAAACTTATAGGCTAGCAGAGACAGGCCAAGAAGACATGCCCGAACTAAGATACTCCCTGTGGTGGAAAAAAAGAGGGGGGGGGGGGGAAAAAAAAAAATCACATGACGAGATGAACTCAACAATACTGAGAGGTAAGAGAGTAAAAGACAGACCAAACAACAAGCTGGGTTTTCTGCTGACTGGGTAACCAGGCGATACAACACACAAAACCTGCAACAAAAACAGCATTACCCTTCTTACGCAGACAATCTCTTGGCCCGGTGCACAATTTCATCAGTGCATTAAGTGACTAAAATGCAGCAATGCAGCTGTTACAGTTTGGTTTGAAACAATTATCAGATGGGACAAGAGGGGAAATGGTGCAATCGGTCCACAAGAGCATGCTAAAGTTGAAAATTAAATAAATAAAAGCTTGTTTATGTGACTTTTTGATTAATGGCAAGCACACAGGGAGGATGGAGCCTTTCGGTGGGGCTTTCCTCTGTAATTCAAGTTCACTCTGGTTTGAACAGGCCTATTTAGGGTGTAATGCTGGACAGACCAGTCGACGGATGGTGCTTTAATCCCACCACTCTCGGATTGTTTAGGATTCAGAGGTCATCACCTACTGCACATCGGGGAGCAACTTTTTCCCCATTGCAGTTTATCTTTTAGGGGATTGATCACACAAAGCCTTCAGAGTGTGTGAAAATAAGACAGCTACAAGGAAAAAAACACATTATAAAGGAACAATGTTTGAGTGGAAACAGAAAATCTCAATTATTTATACGATATCCGCTTTCCTTTCCATTTAACCATTTTAAGGTATATATTGAATTCGACACTTTATTAGATGCTGAGAAAACGTTATCAGTGTTTTTAGTTTGCAATTTTTCCTGACTTTTGCATACAGTGGCTTTCAAAAATATGTATGTACATGGAACTTTTCCACTTTTCATCAGATTATAGCCACAAATGTAAACGTGGTTTATTGGGATTTTATATGATTGACCAATACAATGTGTACTATAACTGAAAGGAAAATGATAGATAGTTTTCAGTTTTTTGTAATTTCAACTTCAAAATTATGCGACACGTGGTGCTGATCTAATCACATAAAATCCCAAAGAGATGTTTTTCCATTTGCGGCTGTAATGTGACAGAATGCGGGAAAGTTCAAAAGGCAACTTTTGCAAATTACTGTATATTAAACACAATCACTGAAGCTTTTATTGAAACTCATAACTTATTTTCATATCTGGAATTGAATGCCTCAACAAAAATGACAAATGACTGACATTTTATGCGTTTAGTGAGAAGGACGGCATGAACTGTCCATGAAACCCTCTGAAACGCTGCACTCGTTGCTGCGTAATCAGCTGCTAATGCAACACGACACCAAAACGCTGGAGAAAAGCTTAGTATAGGTCATTTTTATCGTAATACCTTTGGAAAAGACACTTTGTTTCAGTCACATTTAGACAGTTTTGGCATGACTGGGAAGATGACGCTAACGATAATTTACAAATTTGTCTGATACTGTTCAATTGTGCAAAAATGGGATCATGCAAATTTCTTTGAATGTATCATTTCATTACTTTTGAATCTATCATTTTAAACTTTGCGGTTTGGTATACCCTGACTGCATGAGGCACAGCCAAATTGGTGCACGCAGGACAGGACTTCTTAGATCATGGTTAAGAAACCGATAACTATTATGAACATTTAATCTTCACTGGCCAGGTCTGGACGTTGGAAAAGCTGAGGATGGAGCTGAATCACCGTCGGCGTACTAACAGAATACCGGGAACAACACACGCGGACTGGCCAAGTCCAAAACCAAGTCTGTTTGAATTGGCCTGGACATGTCTGATGTGGACGCGTGTGAGAGTGGATGGAAATGCTGGCAAAATGCCCGACTGAATAAAGAATAATAAAAGCCGCCTGACTGCACAAGGCAAAAGCATCTCTCTTTACGTGGAGTCAAAAGGCCGTAGTGGAGGACGATCTCCAAGCACGAGCATCTCAACACAACTCCGGATAGACTTGGACCGAGAGACAGGAAGACTTTCCACAACATATCATCTGAGCCGTGGGTCTGGCAGGCGTAAACCAGCCATTTGTTTATCCCTTAAAGAACGACTATTACATTTACCGGACGGCTCCAGACAGTGGGGCAGAATAAAATACACGCACTTTTTCTGTCCTTTTTACAGCAATTTCTGACCATGACTCCCTTTGTACAAAAAGAGGATTGAATATATTTAGACCCAAGTACAGCTGGTGGCTGCCAGAACCAATCCCTCAGGAAAGGAAAGATGGCATGCTCCTTTGCAGTGCTGCTTTAATGATCTTGCATTTTGAAAGACGGATCCTTCTTCATTCATTTCATATGTCCAAGCTTGAAAGCAGCTCATACCTCACCGCAACACACACACACACACACACACACACAAAGAAGACAGACAGACAGATAGACAGACCGAGCCTGTCTGTGACGGAGGAGGACATAAGTCTTATTAAGAGTGTCTGGGGCTTCGAGTGACTCATACCAACTCAGTGTGTGTCTCCGCGTGTTTGCAGGGCAGCAGGTTAAAAGAGCTTAACATGAGAATGTATCCCGTCGCCACCATCACCACAGCACCCACCCCCCAACCCCCCTTTTTTTTGCCTCCTGGCTCATCTTGTAATTCCCTCACCCGCTCTCTTCTGTGTTATCCCCTTCCCCTTTTCCTTCTCTGTCCTCTCTTCAACCCTCTGTCCTCTTTTTTTTCCTCCCTCAGGTTTCAAGCTCAATTTGGCTTTTAAAAAGACTCCATCTTCACATTTATGACAGCTTGGAAGTGATTTGATTGGTTCAGAAAAACTTACTGTAGGAATGTGGATAACAAAGCCTCAAATTGCGCCTCACTAAGTAAGTAGATGGCAGAAAGCCAATGAAACTACAAGGGTAGAACTTTGTATGCTTTTCATATAGAAATGTTTATTTATAATTTTTGCATTGATGTCTGAGTTACCATTTACAAAAGTGTTTGTCACACTTTAATATAATGGATTGAGTATATCAGTCGATCTCTCTATCACCCAATATTGAATATTTGTCGTGTTTATGAGGATTTATACTCATCATTTATACTTATATCAATGGTATCAATGACTGTGATGGCTTAATGCACATATCATATGGATTTAGGTTAACAATGGCTTAAACAGGACTTGAACTTAAAATGAGAAAGTCTTATTTTTCATAATAAATCTGTCAGCATGGTCAACTAAAAACATCCGTGTTCTGTCTTCATCTTGAAACAGGTAATTGGCTCTCTGACTGTTTTAGTGATTTTTATTAATGAAGCTTTAATCACAGGGCACTTTGCCAACTGGGAGTCACACACATGTAACATTTTGGATGGAAGTAACATTGACTCACGATTAGCCACAAGCAATTAACACTGCCATGTCTCGATTGCATTAATGATGGGCTTCAAACCAATGTATTCCTGTAGTCATAAATATCTAACTCCTATGTAGCAAAGTAAACACATCCCCTATAGGAAGTGTCAGCACGCCCGGCTGTGTATCCACTAACTGTCACATAGTAACAAACAAGGCTTGTCCATTTTTTCCACTCCCTGTAGTCGCACTGTGTGAAATTGCATTGAGTAGAGGGTTAGATAAAAGCTGGTGTTGTGTTATTGGACACAAATCTCGAACCAACAGTGATACTCTTCTCATTTACCTCTGCACTCCCTCCACTCTTTTGCCTTACCGACAGGGAGAGGCCTCCACACATCACACCTCCTCCCTTTCTCTCCTCCCCTTCTGTCCACGGTCACTACATTGGATCAATAATCCCCAGAGTTAAGTATGGATCAGCACAGTTTCTAGTGTTTAAAATGTAACTCTCTCCCCTCCTTCCCATTTCCTCTGACTCTCAGATCAATAGCAGGAACACGGGAACGAATCCACCACTGCCATCATCAAGCAGTCAGTCTTCCTGGGATCAATACAGCTTTAAAAATTAACATCCTTTTCACCTACATCATCATCAGAGCCTTCAACACTATTGTAGCCAGTTTATTCCCACGTCTTTACACTTTTAATTCAAGTCAAGGAAGGGGATAGTGTTTTGATTATTGTCAAAACCGCATGAAGAAATCAAAATATGTGCACTGCTCTGTTGTAACAACATGCTCACTGTTGTATTTTGTCCTTATTTTTTCAAGTGATTAAAACTTTCAGAGGCCTTCGAACTTTTCAGAAATCCAGACAGCTCAGACAAGCTATATTCAGGGACACTGGCTGAGAGGTAGTGGCCTTTAACAGCGAGTCAGTCTGCATTCAGAGCGCTGGCATTTAGAGAGAAGCATGTAATGTGATTTAGGCGGGTGCAGTCGATGCGTGTGATACAGAGAGGAATACAAGATGTTCACCCCCACAGAAAAATGTATAAAATGAAGGGAAGAAATAATGCTTAAGATGAAACCTGATCCAAAATGCACCAAAGTAAGTACAATCAGTACACAAACGGTTAAAATATCACTAAAACATCCTGCCTGCACTCGTCACATGGGATTTGCTTCAGCCCCACAAAGACCCCCACCTGGATAAAGTGAAGATGAAGATGGATGGACAAATCAGTTACATTGGCTATACAACATGACTATATTAAAGGTGTTATTTGTGGAAATTGTCCAAAATGCGTGAGTTTTACTTTGTGTTTCTTCCAATGCAAGGAAAATAATGTGTTTTGGCACTTTGCTTTTTTCCAAATTATTGCACCTGACTGATGTGCTTCACTTAGAAATATTAAAATATCCTAAAACCTGGGGATGTTTATATGCAATGGGGACAAATATTTCTGGCACTCTTTTGGACAGAAGTACTAATTTGGCAAATAGACAATCATTTATGGAAATTAGGTGTACATACATTCTGAGGTTATTTACGTGTAGAAATGTTGAAATATACTTGATTTAGATAAATTTCGTGTTCAGCAACATACAAGTTAAAATGTTTGTGTGAATAATGTGTGTATAAAAGAAACAGAATAAATACAAATCAGTTTCCCAAACCAGTTCCTCCATGTCAAGTATGCAGGCATACCTCTATTTGCACTCAAACAGATAATGAATTCAATATTTGATCATGTTGAACCAATGAAACCTCTGAAATATGTCAGTGCATAATCGCGATCAGAATTAACCATAATATAATTATGCCAAGTCACTGTGTATCAGGCTGATAAACTCGTTGCGATAAATGTTTACTGAGCAGTTACAGAAGCTTCTCAGTTCACAGGACTCACAATGTTTGGATTAAATAAACCTATAAATGTGGAGATTGTGTCAATGATCAAATTTACAGGCTTTAGAATTTCTTCTCAATTGCCTTCTGTAATGAGTCTGTAATACATTTAGTACACAGCCGTATAATAAACATTACTATCTGTAAGTTTTTTCATTTGCCTGCATTCTACAATAATGCACTACTTGACAGGCGCTCAGTAAAGCATAATCTGTGTATAATTACAGCAATAATGTGAAGCTACAACTTCAATTTCCTGCCATGGCAGAGCTACAGCTTCTCTCTCTAACTGTGCATCCGCTTCCTCCCTCCTTCCCTCCCTCTCCCCACCTTCTCTCCCTTCAATGCTTCAATTCACTGCAACTCACTGCTTTGAAGATACATTAAGTATCTTTAAAATGCACATATGAGAGTTTTCTTTAGAATGAGCTTAAACTAATAAAATCATACAGACTCAGGCAATATGTCTTTCGTATGTTTCTCGCAGCCACCATAAAGTTGAATGAAATAAAAAATGTCTAATATTTACAAAGTGAAAAACTGTGCTATTCTACATTTATTTTACAGCAACAGAGAAATTCTCTTGTCATTTGTCTGCAATCCACTGTGCTTGAATAGATGGCAGTGCCTATTCCCTGACTAATGCAACAGAAGTGGATTCATGAAGGCGTATTTGTTGTCAAGGCTTCAGAATTTGTGATAAATAAATAAATATGTAAGGGTACGTGGTCAAGTGTGGAATGCATATGATAAATGTATATGTATCATATGTATCTTCCAAATTATTTTCTGATGGAAACAGACACTGTTTGAGAATCCTGCATTTCGGAGAAGATGAATAAGTAATATTCTGTACCCACAGGGGACTTTGGGGATGGGAACCAGGTGGAGACAGAGGGAACAAACAAGATGAAAAAAAAAATACACCACAGTTAGTTTTTCCAAAATTGTCTGAAAAGTTAGCTGCAGAATAACTTTCAGCAGGTGTTGTGTCAAAGTCTGTTCCTGAGCTGATTTGTGTTTCTCCATCACCTTTCCAACAACTCAACCAATCAAATCCGCAAAGCTTGACACAAGTCGACCTGTGGACTGCACAGAGTATTGTTATGAGAAACCGCTTTCGAATGGCAAACAGTCCTCAACACAAAAGCAAAGTGTTTTGCATCGAAGCGGTGGCCTTGCTCCACTGCTTTCCACCTCCTCTGTGAAGAGTACTTTTATGTGCAAAGAGTACTTTTATGTGCAAATCTACACTAAATTTAACTGAATTCACTCAAATAAATAAATCTTGTATAACAAGAACCAAATCTGATTTCAGTGCATACAAATTCACCGTTGCACACAATGGAAAGATGGAATGCCAGCAAACTGAATAATTCTGTTCAGAGTATGCAAAGTCACCCTGCAGGAGCTGGATTCTTGTAACACAAACTAAAAATGATGAGATAAAGCTTTTTTGTTGTTATTATTTCAGCTTGATTTATCCAATTGCTAATATTATGACTGAAATTACTGAATGTGGTATGTAAGGGTGGTTCAGTCTAATCTTGATCAGTAGTAAGTTTTTGTGGCTTAATCTGTATTCATGAGTTCACATTAGGAATCAAATAAACAGGTGTTTGTCAGTGTGAGATGGGAACCATTTTTCATAATATTGATGAGTTAAATCCAATTCAACCATGGTTAGGTAGTATTTTGTTTTACTTTAGCCATGTTCCCTATCTGTTGTGATAGTAATGTTTTTTTAAAAGTCACATCTGTGCGCTGTTGTAATTTGTCTGACCAGACCACTATTGTGGACTAATAATGCAGAAATGTTCTGTATTGAGCTGCAATGCATTCATGAGATTGCCTCTGCAGGTAAAGTCTTTTTTTCCCCTCCTTATACTCTGCAAGGATCCTGTTTCAAAGAAGACGTTTTTAAATTTGATAAAATCGGGCAGTAGTTCTCAGCAGAGCTCGAGCGGCCTGCAAACGATCTCCATTAGTGCATTTGTGCTGACGGGAGAACCCAAACACTGCGAGTTTAAGCTGGCAGCCGAGAGCTCTGACAGCTTCTGGGTAATAGGCCCTTGCTGGGCTCGCTAGATCGGCTGCTTTTTCCAGCCAGAAGAATAGTGGTGGGTCTCACAGGGTGCTGTGGTTACAGCCAATGCTTATGCTTGCGTATGCGCGCACACACACACACACACACACACACACAGACACACACACACACACACACACACACACACACACAGACATACACGTAGAAGTCCTAGGCAAGCAAGTGGCTTCAGATCCAATTACCAGACAAATGTGGGAAAGAGCCACAGCCAAACCAGGCAAACAACGAGCCGAACCTGGGAGGTGGCTATCCACAATTATGCTAGCAGAAAGCTGCTATCTCCAGCTTCCGAGTGTGTGCTGGCCGTCAGAGGTCCATTTGGGTGATTAGATAAAGGGACTGCCGCCAGGAAGCATTCAAATAGTCGACCGAGGGAGGGACACCTACAATTATTATTCCACCAGAACTGGACGTCAACTAAAATTTTGTGATGTGGCTCTATGATGCAGCTTTTTCTTGTCTTGTTTTTATGGGGTTTTTTTTGTTTGTTTTATAAAGAGGGAAAGGATTATATTTACTTTGAGGGCCAACCTCAAAAAGCTGATCAATAAATGACAATTATCTCTCTTTAGGTCCCTTCATCTTCTTGTTTGAATGAGACCACCCTTTTTTATATTTTCTTTATTCTGTCAGAGTATATTTGTTTGAGCATATTTCTTCATCTTCATTATTTGTTTTTCTCTCACTCTGTGAGAATATCTTGATCTTTAACCTATTTGGCCTTAAGAGTAATGTCCACCTAAATAGACCCAAAATAAATAATTAATAACTCTATATTTAACAGGTTTGTATAATATTGGTTTCTATGTCAAGGTAAGACATCACATGTTGTATTTCCAATATCGTATTCCTGAGTAAATCATGGTAAACCAAAAGGAAATTACTTTTACCTGTAACCAACAACTGTAACAAATATTCATTAGAAATGATTCTCGTATATATATTTCAAAAAGGTAGGACCAGGTGCATTTTTTAAGAATGTTTTATTATTATAATATTAATATCATCTATTTTTATTAGTATTAAAAATTTATTATTACTATTATAATTGTTATTAGTAGTAGTAGTAACTGTAGCAGTAGTAGTCATCTATTACTACTAGATTACATATTTAACATAATTTCACAATTATGAAAGGATTATAGTTACAAATATTAGCAAATCATTTATCCATTACCAAAATCATCACAGAGACAGAATGGTGCTGCTTATTTCCAACACTTGTTTTCAGTAGAGCCAGAAGAATATGTGACAAATGATTCCTTCGCAGCCATAACACTAGTCTGGGCGGACTGGTCCTTTAATTGATGAGGGAACATATGCCTTGCTCTCCTTTGTGCAGACCCTGTCTCTGTTTGAGTGATAGAGACACGCACGCTTACGCACAAACACTCACACACACACCGTGGATTTGGGCTTTTTGAAGTGATAAAAGCAGCAGCAGCAGCAGCAGCATATGCCCGAGCAGACACAGTGACCTGTGGTGACTGATTAAGACCAGAAACAAAGGCAGAGCTGAAGAAGACATTAGCACCTCTGAAAGTCTTTATCTTGCACGCCACAACAGGAGCAGATTCTTGAACTGAAAGCACCCCCACAGCCACATGGCCACTCTTAACACTCATTCATATTTTAATGCTTTTTTTTCTTTCAGCTCTCTGTAGAGGGAGAGATTTTTATTACATTAGAAACTTCATCGCTCACACTTCACTAGAGATGGGTAAAGGCCGAGGCGGCCAAAAAGGCATCAAACTTTAAATACAGGTCACATATTAACCACAACTTTCTTTAGCTTGATTTTGTCTTGTCTTAAGTGACCAAATGTGATGCTGAGACTGGACATATGAAAAACCTCTGAATGAGCAAAAGGCTCTACAGCACTCATAGTCAATGGTAATATCACCATTGGTCATGATGCTCCTGAGGCCATGAATCACAATATGTGGTAATTTGAGTATTATAAAAGTATAGAGCCTCGGCTTTGGGACAGACAATAAGATTGCAAGTGAAGGATTCATCAAATAAATACTGATAGTGTCTGTAGTATCACACTCCCTTTTCCCCACACTTCAATATTATTCTGCAGATTAACAGGATTAAGATTAATTACATCCAAGTGATGCATTTAATGTGCAGTTTAATTAGTTTTTGAGCAAACAAAATATGATTCAGTAGCTAATTTTTGCTTTTTTCAAATGAAGAGTTGAGAAGCTATAACTACTATGATTCTGATTTGGCAAAATAAAAACTTTCTTTTGTCATTTCTTAACCACAGCTAACACAGCGAAATTTTGTTTTTTAACTTAATGTTCAATCAATAGACTCGTTTATGAAAATTACATATAATAACATTCTGCTGTTTGTGCTCTTTATTTTTTTTTCTTACAAAGAAGTCTGTGTATGTACAACAGTCACTATTAAAAAAATGTCCTGCTGTGAAATAGTAAAGTGCTGTGCAGGATATTTGCATAAAAGCCTACTTACACTAATTCCTGCCATACAACATGCATAGTGGCCTTGCTAAACAAAGAAAACGAGAATAAAAGAAACCAAACCTGAGCGCAGTTAATTGCAACAAATCTAAAGACATTTCATTTTACATTTGTCATGATTGTGTCACAAGAAGAACAGTTTAAAATCGGGGTGATCTTAATATTTGATGGAATAATTATTATGATCGAGCATGAAAGAACGTTGTTAAGTTGGATTTAAAACTTGTAAACTTCCATTTACAAGCTTCCACTTCCATAAACTTTAAACTCCAAAATCCCCATATTAAAACCGAACAAACAAAAATAAAGTGAGATAGTTGTTTTTTTTGTTTGTTTTTTTTTTTTTTAGCTTGAAGCACTGAGTCATTTAACTTTCATTAAAAACTGAAAGTAAAATGGAAGAAAAACAGCCTAAAAGCATAATTCCATCCGTCCGCTTACATGCCAATTCTTAGCTGTCCAGAACAAGCAGTAACGAATGCATCTATTCAGAAGTAGCATTGCTAAGGTTTGATTGGTTGTCAAATAATAAATCCTCCGTGCTTTCAGCGTCACAAACCTCCTGCACATTGCCGTAGTGGACTTGTGTGTTTTGCCAAACCATTTGTTCTTTTAGTAATTACCCCAGAGTCAAACAAAGTGGCTTGCCTATAAAAAGCAATGGAAGACTGTGTTGTTCACAGGGCGCTGTGCTGCTCACGAAATAATAAAGTCATCTAAACGGGTTACAACATGGCAGCGTTTATTCCGTCTGTGTGCAGCTGGCTGATGAAGTGCGGCAGATTTTCTTGGACTTCACACCTCTTCCATCCCATGTTGCGACCGTTTTAAATTGCAGCCCTGTGACAGCGTTGACGAGCTTAAATACATGCATTGGTTAATTAGTCTCGTGAATGAATTGGTTTTAGACCATCTTCCTGCTCTTTGTCGGTCCATCCCCTCAAATTGAAATGAGAATCACAATGCGGGCAGATGAGTAATTAGTTTGAGACGGACGGGATCCCCACTCGCTTAACGGAATCAAAGAGGAGAAGAGATGATGGATTGTGTGCCTGTATTTGTGAGTGTGTATAGGAGAGGGAGTTAGATGGAGAAATGGGAGACAGAGGCCTTAATCGCGTTACACTGTCCTGAGAGGCTAGCTGAGTGTATTACAGCTATTGTGTCAGGAGTGCCGTTTTGACGCTGCGACTGGTGAGGAATGTGTGGAGTGTGTTTGTCGAGCTCGGAGCAGAGATGAGGCTCAGGTCCAAACTCAATCAGCAGTGGCTGCACATTGTGTACAGCTTTTTTTTTCTTCTTTTTTTTTTACCCTTCTATCCCAAAACAATAAGAGAGGCCCAGATATCACAATAGCTGTGACAGCTGCACATTGTTTGATTTTTAATGCACCGAAGACATTAACGAAGATGAGGATTTGTTTGGAGTGCCATCAAATCTAAGCCAATATTCATTCAAACTACTGTAACCAGCTGCTTTGATCATCACAATACTGACAGTGTGGATAATTTTCCTCCATGATAACGGAATTTCACTTCATCTGCTGCAATGAAGAAGAGTATTTCAATGTTTCACATAAGTTTCTGCTTTACGCAACCTGTGATGCAGGTGATATAATTCTATGAATTCAAATCAACTCTACATTCCTTTATCTTTTTGAGTTATTTCAAGTTTTAATGCTGGCGGGGTGACGTGACCACATTTCCAATATAGTTCTTAGTGTAAAGGTGCAGTGTTGTTGTTAATTTGCAGTGAAAGGCTTCAGGATTGATCCACTCCTCAGAATTAAACCAACCAGTGAGCTTTTCACAGTGCATATACAATCCTACTCTAACAGGCCTCAAGTTGTCATCCTTCAGTGTTTTCTGTGCCGTTTCTCATTAGAAAAAAAAAGAAAAGCTACTCACTGAGTAACACATTCTGTATAATCTAATTGCACCATGTCGTCGTCTCCTCACAGTTGTTACTCAGCATTTTATTTTATCGGCAAAAACTAATAGTAATGAGGTCAGCAGAAGAGAACATGATTGCTGGTATGAATGTGTGTGAAAAACCTGATGAGTCAAATAGCTGCTCAAGTATTCTTGAACAACCAAAGCTGTGCATCTCTTAAAAGATAAAGGTGCACAGGACACACGGGATGAAACAAATCCATGTTGTTAGGAAGCGATGAAGATGAAATACAATGCAGCTCTAAGCAGTGGTGATTTCTATTTAATTCACTCGCAAGTGATCCATATGCACACCTTCAATGAGAGGTTTACGTTGTCAGGAAGATTCTGTCTTCATTATTTTCACGTACTGCTTGACTTCATGTTTAGAATAAATAAAATGTTTTATTATGTTTCAAGTCATTGTTTTGGATTTTAAACTGGAACTGTTGGGTTCAGTCTGCATGAAACACATACGAATAAATGCTAACATTTGTTTACTAGTACGAGGACCTTAAAGGCTCCTGCAGCCTGTGTGATTTTTGCAGTTATACTAGACTGTTGGAAATCTGCCAACTCTAGTTTTGGTGATCACTTCATCTCCAAGAACAGCAGTCACACTTTGTGGCGTAAAGAAACAGCGGTTGTAAACATTTCCAATGCTGTCAGAAAATGACCTCAGTCTGTTTGTGATCGCACGAAAACCACAGATTTTTTTTAAAGCCGTGAACAAACATATATCACCACGACTGTCCGTCTTTCATCTGAGATACCAAAATCACACAGTGCTTAGTCATCGTTACAGGACAATAATGCACTTTAGTGTTTCAGTCTAGCATTCACTGCTTGTTCTGTTCCTCCACAGTTTAAAACAAACAAAAAAAAAAACATGTATGTTGCTCTGAATGTGATTTCCAGCTTGCTGTGTTCGAATCATAAGATTGAGCTATGGCTAAAAGTAGCAAGGTCATACAACTTTAAACTATATAAAGATGGAATACATCTCTGAAAAGTGAAGCAGATATGCATTATTTACTCCACCATGGTAATGGAGTGAAAAATAAAACCCTTCAGAAGAAAGAAAATAAAACATAGGTTTGTGTTCTCATGAGTAATGTTGTGAATGTCATCTAGTTTGAGTGAAATAATTACTCACAGAGTAGAGATATGTTGACTCTCCATATATAATATATATATTCCTAATTAGGAATATAACTATGTTTGATTGCATTTTACTTGTTGATGGTATACCACTTATATGACTCATCTGTGTGTGCGCTGCTCGACTGCATCACAGTCCACCAGAACACTAAGCACAAATATAAACAACGGCAAATACAGCCTTGATGAAATAACAGCATGAATGCATATAAATACATGTTGTAGCCCTAGCACATAACTGTAAAGATCATGTGGGGAAACAAAGAGGGAAAATAATTTGTTGCACCAGAGAAACGCTGCAATATAATTTCTTCAGAGGCCAAAACAGAAAAAAAAATTGTATTCTAACTCCTGATTCCAGCACACTGATACATTCTGGCCACAAATCAAGGAGAACAGCTCCAATGTAACCAGCTGTAAAGCCAGTCACCTGCAAGAGCACAGCTGACACATGCAGGTAAGGTGCACAGAAGAGGATCTGACAGGTGTGAAACACACACACACCCGCGCACACACACACACACACACACACACACACACACACACGGACACACACACACACACACACACACACACACACGAGCACACACCTGATGCTAGTCATGCTTCCAGTTTCAGAGCCAAGTTTGCATCTCTCCAGCTGACTGGCAACAATCTGTCGTTCAGCTTCCAGCTCCCTGGTCAGACGTTCAAACTGCAACTCCTGGAGAAACAGAGGAAAAGAAGCAAGACACACAGAGAGAGAGAGAGAGAGAGAGAGAAAGAGAGAGAGAGAGAGAGAGAGAGAGAGAGAATTGGTCAAGACAATCTGCTTATTTATTTACTGTTACATTTACAGTCATCCTGAACGTTATTTTGGCGCCACTGTCTCTGACACATTTTCAATTGTTGCGAAATGGACTCCACAGTCTGCGATGGGAAAACAGGCCAGACATAGTTGTGTCTGCCAGTTTCTCACAGCCAGATATTCACTGAGAAGACTCTGACATGTTGCAAAACTGTGACACCAAACTTAAGCCATCTTCAGTGTGGCATTTTCTTTTTCTTGCTCAGATAAAAGCTCAGAGGGTTTATGGGAGGGAGCACAATTTTATTTTTCACAGAAAGTGTCAGGTTTTCAGATGAAAAAAATAGTTTAATGTCTGTCTGAAAAATCATCCATGCACTGATATTGTGAGGAAATATATCCTATTGTTATCATGTGCTTTGTGAGACAGAGTTGTCGGTCCCATCCTCACAGGTAAGGGCTCAATCTGGAGGTGTAGTGTAATATACCTGCAGATACAGATCAGTTCTCGCAGTCATTCATATTGACTTCATGGAGTCAATCTGGGATTAAATGGAGAAACAGAAATCCTCTGAGAGGCTCGGAAGAAAAACAAAAGAATGATTGCATGCACTCATAACTGAGAGAACAGTTTCAGAGGGAAACATGAGCTTGTTTTGACCATCGTTAACAAAAACATCAGTGAATTAGCAAATCATTCTTGTAACTGCTGTTCAGAATTAATTAAAAAAGTAATTATTCAAGTTTGTGATTATGAAATCACCACAAGATCACAAGTAAAGGTGATGCTTGTGTTGATGCTTTTTGCCTTAATTTAAAGCACTTTCATTTTGGAAAAAAATTCTTAAAACATTTATATCAATGCATTAGAATGTTTTTTTTGTTTTTTTTTAATCCATTTAGCCATTTAAGAACAATTCTATATTTAGTGTAAATGATTAATAACCTAACTATCGTATCTAATTACCGAAAGGCTAAAACAAACAACTGCTGATTATAGTACTTGTGTCTTGTGCTGCGATCATCACCTTTGAGCAAACATCACTGACTTTACTGATTTATACAACAACAACAAAATAAAGAACAATAATAATGACTGTCACAAATAACACAAGGAAAACAAGACTGAAAATACTGAGAAACTGATTTCAGCACTATGATGTAAATGCTAAAATTAATTTCTGATTTGTCTTGGTTCATTTCCATATAATAAAAGTGACTAGAATATGTCTTGTAGCAACAGAGAGCTCGAATCCTTGTTTCCATGAATGGTTTTGAACAAAGAAGAGCTATTCTCAACTAGATCTGAGCCCTTCATGAAACAAAGAAAGTGACAAAAAATTTGACACAAACTATATTTATAAAATTAATATATTTACTGCCAATCCCCATATGAGAAATAAAACCTTTGAACAAACCCATTTATGCTAAAACAATAACTGTACAAGACAAAAAAGACCCTGATGAAACCAAACTACACATTGTATATATTCATTAAGCGGCATACAGTGGTGGGGTATCAAAAGTGTTTTTTCTTGTTTGCACAAACAACGAATGAAGAAGTAAAGACTTCATTCAACTTTCAACATCTGCAGTGACCTCAATAAAGTAAGAAAGACTATTGATGCTATTTAGGGCAATCGCACAGTGCATAACTTCCAATGAGAAGCACAGTGCAGGTCCATGGGAGCCTAAATGTTGACGATGCCTGAGGCAGCTCCAGGCTTCCTCCCATAATGATACAGTTTGATTATAATGAATCATTAATGTAATACGTTAACAAATCAAACTGCAAATTCCGCTGTAATTATGCACCATCTTCTCTTCATCAAAGCTGAACTTGGCACACACACAAGAATATCGAAGCATGGCTTTCATACATGTGGGCAGATATTGGCAACAACAGACACAGGAATGAATTTGCATTGATTCTATTGATCACTGTATTGCTGTATTGCTGATGT
>OMNM01001333.1:0-13723 GCA_900302745.1 Parablennius parvicornis
TCTTTCTGGTACCATTTTGGCTCCTTTGGAAATCTTTAAAGTTTGTATTCAGTAGTTAGCTCATACAAGTCACACAACTATAACTTTATAGTGTTGTGAAAGTTATAGAAATTTCATAATGCATAATACATAATATAATTTCTATGCTTTCTGCACACATTGCTTGGTCGAATGTTGAAAGAAGCTCAATACCAATGCAAAGCAAACTTTCATTTCAGTTGGTTTTAATGTTGTTGTTGCCTGTACCTGGTAGCTGTAATACAACTGTGAACAGCCTGACTCAATTTGATTTGTTTTCCTTTCTGCTGCACCTGTTCTAGTGGGTTCTTAAACATGGTGTTTACTCCTGATCTTGCTGTCCTCAAAAACATATTCTAAATAATGTAGCTTTTTGTGAATGCTATTTGTTCACATGTCACTTCTCAAGACAGATCCTAGTGGGTAAGATAACTGTTATTTGAGCAGGAAGGCAGTGATTTTAAAGCATTTCTGTGTAGCGGCCGAACACCTGACACTCTCTGCAGCAGCTCTGCCATGCAGGCTGTTCCTTAATCAGAAGGATTTCAAGTCTGACAGCTGAGGGTGCAACACGGAAACAAGCCTGACTTTAAAAAGGACACACACCATCCCCCCTATCTGAGACATCCCCAGATTTCACTGCAATTACTTGGAGCATCTGCTCACTACCCCGGCTAAACCCACCTGAGCACTGTGGAGTGCTGCTAGTGCAGTCCCGCTGCTACAGCAATTTCAGCAAATAAATAAGATATGTAACAATTGTTTTGCTTCTAATTCTTTACTCTGGATGCTTCCTCATTTGATTACTCTAAAATGTTTTGACGGAGACAAAGAAAGACAAGACGGGGCCATAAGTATTGCATGCCAGAGACCGTTTAGACAGATAGCAGGCGGGCAGCATTCAATAATAAAATAAAAAACACCCAATCTTATTTTGGATCCCTGGAAGCATTTTGTTTTTCTCCTCAATCGAAGCTGATTTTTATCCAACCACTAAACTGTTGTGAACAGATCAACTGCTTGCTGGAATGCCCTGGTCATGGTGAATATTTCATACGAGGCCCATTGTTGTCTGCCCCACTGGGGCCTCAGCAAATGGCCCAATGAGGGAGAAAACGCTGGAGTGGATTCCACAGACCAAAGCCCATTAGTCCGCCGGCCTCAAGAAGCAACGAGGCAATATCTCAAAATGATGAAAACAACTTTTTTACAGCCAGCGATGCAGTGAACAAAGAATAAGGAGGGATGATATCTGAAGACCTGAGTTAAACCATATCAAACAGGGAACAGCCTGTTCTCGATTATCATTCAAGGATGCAAAAAAAGCTGCACACAGCACCACCGCAAGTGATTCTCCACACGCTTGGAAAGAAAACGATGACTATTGAAGTTTACGCACATGTGGTGAAATATGAGGGCAATGCCCCATACACCACACATGCCTCAAAAACACAACTCTGAGAAATCTTTCTTCTAGATTTGATGCCCATGGGATTAGAAGTGTCTCGTGGTGCTGTGCTCCACAAAATATTTGCTTCACAAAACTAACTAAATCCAATATGAATTCAAAAGCACACTGATTGTCACAAATAGGGTATTTTTTTTATTGGCACATAAAATTAAATGTACGTTTAGTTTCATAATAAACTTTCAAAATGAAGTGATGGGAACAAAAATTTCTCCAGAGACTAACAATAAAAACACAAAAAATATATCAAATAGTGACGAACTAGAACTAAAGTATTAAAAATACAGAATCCTCATTCAGATCACTTTCAACTCAATTGAATAAGTCATTAAATCATGAATAATTAGTTGCTTCCTAATTCAAGATGCTTAATTATGATTCTACATTTTTTTGGTAGTTTCTAAGTAGTTTTTCTTAAGTTACTCGTGTGTTGTTTTATTGCAGCGTCCTCTTGAGTATTATTTCAGCCTTAGCCACATGCAGTCAAACTCGCTTCAGCTAAAACTACTACAAATAGTATATCGCATCGGTTCATGCTTCATACTTGTCCCACAAATAAACATTTAAATTTTCAGTCAGAGCAATGTGCTGAAGAAGTAGGCAGCACGCTTGCATGTTGTGCTGTGTGGACTTTGCATATGAAGGTTTTCTCCAGGTATTAAGGTTTCCTGCTCAAGGCCAAAAAAAAGGCATTTGAGGATAATTGACCCTAAATCGCTCATGAGTGTGGGAGTGTGTGATTGCCTTCCTGTGATGGATTGGCGACCTGTCTAGGATGTAAACCTGTTGTTAGTTGGGATTGGCTCCAACACCCACGTGACTCTGAACTGTTTCAAATGGCACAGAAGATGGATGGATTGGGTTTTTTCATCCATTTCGCCGCACCGAAAGTCTGCAGTGACCTGCTAATGATAGACCAGCCAAATGAAGGATGAGAGCATCGGTTTCTCTGGGTAGCATACGGCCTTGAATCATCAGCAGCCAGTGAGTCGATCAAAGACTTCCCTGAACTGGAGTAAAGCTGCTGACTTCATCAGCTGCACAACATAAGAACAAGTGAATGATATCTGTCACATATCTTTCTGGCTTTTATTGATTGTTTATGTTCTGACATTTCTCTATGCCATTGCTAATTCCTGACAGGGTGAATGAGTGATGACCGAATGCATGCATGTGAATGTATAAACTGGGAACCAATAAAGAATTGCCCCTTGCGGGATACATAAAGGTGTCCAAATCTGAACATAACTGCTTTATTAAGGTGTGGAGGTTCTCAATCAGTTTTAACACGGATCCTCCCCATAGGTATAATGTAATGCATTCATTCTACTCTCAAAACATTTTGTGATTACAACTACAACACACATCTGAAAGCAGATTAGATTACAAAACACTGAGAGGACAAGGCCTAATGCCAGTAACATAAACACAGTACATTCCCGATGCAAGTGCATGTTCGTGTTTCAAAAGTCAGACGTGCTTCAGGGGTGCTACAAACGCTGCCTTCACACTGCACACCAACAGAGGAGCCACGTGGTGAGTGGACCGCTATTTTCTCCTAAAAACAAGGGCTTCAAATTCCTAACATGTTGTGGAGATTAGAAAGCAATTCTGTGGAATTCCAAGCCCCATATGGTGACAAGGTGCTCACATCTCCGCCTATTAGAGGTTCCTCTTCCTTGCCAGGAGTCGTAGTATTTGTTCTAAAGCCAAAATAAAGATTAAGCAACAGAGGGGAGCAATGAGACGGCCAGCAGCACGGAGCAAAATAATGCTCATTTTGGTCTGAATGGCTAAGCCCCCTCTCATCGGCTGCTCTACAACCAGAGCCTGGACTGTAAAGTAGGTAACGGAGGGCAGAGAGGGCCAAGGGGGAGGGGCCCATCACATGGATCATGACTCATTTGTGGCTTTAGACTACTGCTGTTCCAGTTTCCCAAATCAGCTCTATAGAGTGGGGGAACACACAAATGAGTCAGCCGTTGGACACTCTCAATGAAAAGCTGGTTGCATTCCCAGTTAAACCAACAATGAGTCCAGGGAATGAGCAGTGAGTATGCAAATTGCTTGTGTTTTACAGGAAAGGCCCCATCATAACCGCCATGTCTACAGAGCATTTTACCTGTGTGAACGCTCAGCGATGTCAAAGAGGATTAGCAGCTATGATCAAGTGTTCACTGAGCGACCTCTCCAGAGTAACGGCATCTGCAATGGCAACAACAAAACAAACCCCCTGTTGGGGCTTTTCTGAAGTAACATAAAAAAAGATTCACAGCTCATCTAGCTTGAATAAAGTTGTCACAGTCTGAGAAATTAGTCTCTGTAAATATCTGAGTGCATGGCTGTCATATCTCATCACGACTGTTGTTTCTCATGCTCGCGATCAGCCTCCCCACAACCACAAGAACTGCCCCAGCAGACATCAACATTAAACATAATCTCTGCTGGATTCAGGCGGCATCAGACGGCCTGGATGAGGCATGAAACAGATAGCACTCCTCCAGGCCACAGCCTACTGAGAAGTGTCACCAAATCCACGGGAAACGGTTGCATCATCAAGGCTGCCCTGCTTGTTCAAGCTGCGATATTAGAGGGAGAAAAAAAAATAATGAAAAAAAAAATCACAGAGCTGAGTGATTGGAACTGCAACAGCCCCATTAGTGAGGCACGTTCCAGAGGCATGCAACAATTAAGGCAGCTCAGCCTGCCAGCAAGGACTGAAAGATCCACGAGCAGCCAAACGCTCATCATTCAAAGCAGCCAAGCTGAAACCTCACGCCAAGAGATGTAACTTCTTGAGAGAAAAATAACTGGGAAACAAAAGATCATATTGACTGCACTGATTGTGTTGCGGTCTTGCTTCATTATGAAACACGACCCAAAAACAATATTCTAATTGCAACAAAAACAAAGCTGCACTCAAACAAATTGGTCCTACTGTGAGAGGCAATGAAGAAACACATTTGTATGAACAAGGCAAACACAGATATATAAAGAATCCCGGGTGAATTTGTGTTTTTTGGTTTTACATTTCCATGTGGGAAACAAATGTGTCTCATCACAGTTCTCGACCAGTTCTCATGGCTATACATATCAAACATGCTCCTCTGAGAGCATCAGCACTACGGAGACTGTGACCCACTTCACAACCTCATTGCACAATGCTGCAGTGCTGCTGCTAGTAACACACATTGTCAAATACACAGAGGACACAGGATTCATACTTAGCAAGACCTGTAACTTTAGCTCAGCTTCCACATTGTGCACAGAAACAATGCCTCTGTGTAACAAACACACCAAACAAGCCTAGTTTGTAACTTCCACTTGCAAACTTCAGCTCATCCCTGGAGAGATTATCTGCAGTGAGAAAAGGCAAGAGAAAGTGCTCATCTGTCGCACCTGCTCTACACCGTGCTACCCTCGAACCCCAAAACACAGGAAGATGAACACAATATTGTTCAAGTTTGATTTTAATGCAAATCTCCTTGAGATCAGGTGCAGCTGAGCTGGCACAAAGTACTTGCGTATGTTTTAGGATTCTCGAGAAGAAAGGCCATTTAAAGTAGCGAGGACTTTTTAAAATGCACAGCTGTGGTAGAAGAGACCCCGAAGACTTTGGCCAGGACGGAAAGCTAATTAGTTTTGTTGGAAAGAAAAGACAGGGGGCTTGTTTGCCACAGAGACTCAAGTGGAGAGCAACAGCAGCAGCTTGTGGCGTTGGAGCTCCAAGTTCGGAGGCCTGGAGAAGTCATGCCAGTCCTGCTGCCTGCATGCCTCAGATTGCAAATAGAGGATGGAGGCCTGTAATTTCATATCGAGCTCTGTGCACGTGCCCACTGTGATTTCCACACCACGACATGGCAAGGGACACAACGGCCTTCCCTTTGAAGGCAGTCCCGGTGATTTAGTATCCAACTCTCAGCCACGGCTGCAGTGACCATATTTCAGGAAGATTGGTTGGAATAATTCAAGAGTCTTTGGAGAATGCGGCCCATTTGTCATCACTAATACAGCAGAACATGAACATATTTGCATATTCATCATTTGTAAAACTGTAGCATTACAGAAAGTACTGTAGTGATGCATTACATAAGGCTGGAATCTGCATTGCTTTTGGGGGGGGAGTCTGTAGAACGGATAAAGTTCTAGAAGTGCCACATTTTTCATGCTGATGTCAGAGCATGTCAGAGCTGATCAGGGGTTCACCCTCCATAGTCAGACACATTTAAACAGCAAATTCACACTTGTGTAAGGTTTAACCATGGGCTACTTGTTTTACAGTTGCCATAATTAATTTTTGTAAGTAATTAATGACTTTGTGAAACTGGATGTGTGAATGAAACCTGCTTCAATATAGCTGAGACCTTGAAACCTTGGAGTGCCACCAGCCATGAAGTGATAAAATTATTAAAAAAGTGCATGTTAATTTTCTCAATACCTTTCAGATTGAGAACCAGAGCAGGTATTACCAAACTATTGACTGTTATAGTCATATCATCTGAACTGTGGCCTTTGTGTCTGATATCATACAGTATGTGCATCAATCTACCTACGGGTATAAATAAAGTCACTTTGAACTTTTGAACTTTGAACTTTATGATACCCTACAATCACAATTATGTTCTCTGTTTAGTACAGCTAGACTAGATGTCAATGTACTGTATAACATAGGACATTCATAAATTTTCCAACTGGTGATTACTTTCCCTTTCATAATCCTGGTTGTGGGAACTACCTAAGAGAGAGGCAATGGATATCTCACTGTATGGTATTAATACACCATTGATGAGGTAATGTGTGTTAATCTGTCAGGTAATAAGCAAAGCTGTTTTATCCTCATTTGGTAATTTCAACTTTTGTGTGTTGAAATCTGAAAAGTGAAATGCTGCGCCACTGGCTTTACTTAAATTATATAGCTACATAATCTAAGGTGTGCATAACATTGCTATTTGTGAGCCTCTGCAAGCATTGGCTCTCCTGGTAATCAGACCAGATCTACCAAAATACGATAGCTACCATACAGCACAGCGTGTCGAATAATACAACAGAGGGGACCACAACAGTAAAGTAATTTCATTTCCCTTAAAAACTTTTCGTCTGTGAGAACTGAAAATCTGAAATCATTTGTGCAGGTAATTATAAGAGGTAGTAAAGCACTCAGCGCACATCACTTTCATCACCATCAGCAGCACAACATTTTAACCGGGCCATGCAAGAGTCACCATATGAGCGGCGTGAGAACATGAAGCATCAAGGAAAGGGCACGGCCGGTCTAGTCTCCTGTGACTCGGCAGCTCACCGGTAAGAGACGGTTGTGTGCAGCACAAGGAGGGCATTGATACGTGTTCTACTGGCCAGTTTTAGACACGGGCAGCCTTAATTAGCGCCAGTGTTTCAGGGACATTATGCTCGAAGGGCTGAGGATAAGTGGCACATGGAAAATAGTGGGAGGTTGGTTATGGCTCGGGGCAGACTGAGGCATGAGTGCTCCCATCTGAGAATTCAAGTCTGGAATGTAGCTGCTCTGTGACCCCAAAAACACTCCCTGTGTTCCCTTGTGGCCCGAAAACCAGAGGCTGCAGCTGGCCACTCCTAAAGAGGGACTAACTCACGCACCAACCCCTCCCACCAGCCCGAACACACACGCACACACATTCAGACCTGAGAGAGAGAGACAAAGCCCAAATCAGTAAAAGAGTAGGTTTTATTGGATAAAGCCTCTCTTAACTGTACCAGAATATGATGGAAAGAATTTGGGAACTCAAGGAGGTTATGTCAACAGGCTGTGTTTACTCATCTTTGAAAACCTTGCAGGGTTTTGTGCATTCTTTTCCACTCATCTTAAATCTGAGAAAGCAAAAATGATTAGAAGAAAACATGCCTCACTCCAGCTGCTGACCAACCAGGGTGTTAAACTGAAACCTTCCTTCAATCTCCAAGGATCTAAGGAAGCCGCTTGATAACAGTCGGGTGGTTTAAAAAAAGAAAAACCCAGAGAAATAAAAAGCCATGTGTATAATAGTGATGGCAGCCAAAGGTCCAGTTAGGAAAATATAGACTCTGATGTCCTGTAAGTTTTTAGAGGCAATGCACTGGCAGCATCAATCTTCAGAGCAACATATTTTCTCTCAAAAAATCTGCAAGTACAGATAAAAACAGCCTGGTGTGAAGATGGAGGTTGGTGCTATTAATGTCACTGTGAAAGTGCATATAATGACATGTAAAAGCAAGTTGCTTTATTGTCTCAGTTATAAAAGTACCTATGCCACCTGACCATCACAACCCTCTCTCTCACAAACTGACACTATAAAGCAGAAATGTATTTTAAAGCAGTGGCATGTATCGTCAAAATGCCATTTGAAAATACATCTGATATCAGACTGTGGCTGCATAAACGGGGACCACTACTGAGAAAATTGGTTTATTTTCGCTTTGCTTTCTCTGTGTTTTCCTGGGTATGATGATTCGCCCGCTTATCATGCAATACTGTGCTTCGGCGGAGAGAAAGTAAAGCAGGCTGCATTTCATGTCCACTATGGCTCTTCTGGTCTGCAACTCAATTCGAACTTTCGGCTGCCCCCTCTTCAAAGTAAGAACACACAGGCACCATGTCCTATAACTAAACTAAAAGCTTGCTTGGCTGGAGCAACAGGATACTGGCAGCTCTGAGAGCCCGCTCCACGGGGGCCAGGATTGTACGCTCTCCAACCCAGTGCAGAGTGTTAAGTACAGCACCTTCCGCGGATGGCTGGCACCTGTCCCTCCGTATCCGCAGACCTGGTTGGCACAGATCAACACTGCACCACGCTCCACTTCACAGCCTATTACACATTCCAAACAAATTAAATATGAGGGGGTGTGATGGGGCGCAACGGTATTTTCGTTGGAGCCCCGGCCGCCAGCACAGGCCACGCATGCAGTAGAGGTTCATTAGACAGCTCAATAGATGCTTGTGGAATGTGCGAAGAGGCACATCGCTCCATTGTTCAACAGTGGCTCCTCTGGGAATGAGATGAGCACATATCAAGAGACGATGAGTAGATGTGTAATCGTGCTGTGCTTTCATATGTAATGGCATTTGACAGGCAACCCACTGTCTGGATGCCTCTCTCGCAGAAAAGAGTGAACTGTACAAGACGTCTGCATGGAGAATCGCCAGCACTGGAAATGCCAGTAACTCATTTATCTCTTCTATTCTCAGAGGTTCTGTTTCTGGTTTGGCTGAACTCTTGCCACCGGTTAGAATAATGTTTGTGTATGGCAGTGTTGCGACCAAAGGCCGTTGGAGTCTGAGCTCAGTGTAGCAGCGCCTGTTGTGGCATCGGGGCCGGTCAGCTTACAGCGGTTTGGACTTCCCCTCTATCTTACTCTGTCTTTCCCTTTCATTTCTTTCTCTGGACCCAAGCCATGAGCAGTTACAGCAACTATTGTGCATTACTAGAGTTCAGAGCAGCATTCTAATGAAGTGCCAGACCTGATCAACCCTCTTCAAACGTCAGCGGGTCAGTAACGGCCAGTCTTCACTTCAAATACAAAACAGGGGTTGTGGCTGAGCTCTGAGTAAGCAAGACATCGATCTACTGCAATAAGATGTAAACTGTTGGTTTCTATTCAGATACGGCCAGCTGCAGGGACAGGCTGAGGCTCTGGTGGAATAGCGGGTTGTCCTCCATATTCCACCATCAGGAGCTCAATCACAAGCCTTCCCTGATCATAGGTGGAAGTGTCTCCAAGAAATACCCTGAACCCCGAATCGCTCCCAGTGGAGGTCGAGCTCCTTGCATGGCGGCCCTCACCATTAGTGCGTGAGTATGTGTATATGAATGGATGAAGTGTTAAGTGCTTCAAGACAGCTAAAGAGGTGAAAAAGCACACTCGACAGTAACGGAACAGAAAGTGCTATGTAGTTACTACGTAACAAAACAGTATAAGTACTACCCTTGCAAGGTGATTACAAATTTGTGGCTACAATGACTATAGCTGCTAATAAATACTATGTTACGTGGGAAAAAAAGGATAACCTTGTGCACTTCACACTGGTGGGTTGATGAAATAATCCATGATCCACTGATCCATGAACCATTCAATCCATATGGATCACGCCATTTGTCACTTGCATGAACCAGGGATTGATTTCAGTGTGTCTAATAGATTAACGGTGTTAAGTACCACACAAACGGCTGCGGTCCCTTTTGAAGGCCTTGTCAATATGAATCATAGCACAGAGATTATTAAAACAACACAAATAAAGAGACAGTGTTGGATACCATCACGACACCTTTGGTTGGACACTAAGCAGACTTTAGATGAACTTGTCACAGCTCTGTTTCATATCAATCAGTATAGTCTGCACAATAGACTATATTATATTTTGTGACAAAATTAGTGTGTTGATGAACACCGCAAGCAGATGTGCCGTGTGCAGTTTGAGCTCAGACTGACGAGCACAGGTGTGTGTCTTAATAAGCCTGTCAGTATCTCACAGCAGTATATTTGCCAACAACTATTCAAATAAATAAATTGTAAGTTCACTGATTTTATATTAAATTTTTTTTGTCAGTAAAATGTATCACCGCTACATTAGGTTTCTGTGGCTGGCGTTTTGAACAGAAAAAGTCTCTCCCAAATTAGCTGTCAAAAATACAGCCTGAAATATCTCCTTGCAGCATCAAAATAAACTGAGGAAGCAGCACGCAAGTTCCTCGCCCTGCCACATGACAGGGTAATCTGAATGGTCAGCCAGCACTGATGGAGCTCTACTAAAGAGCTGTCACTGGGAATCATTAATCCCAAAAGGCAGCATGAGACAGATGGTACGATGATGGAAGATCAATGCACTCCTCGCCATCCCGACTGCTTCCAGTGGCCGACCCAGAGGCAGGAAGTGGGCTAATCCCTCAAAAGAAAGTTCCAGACTAAACACGCAAGAGAAGCTCGGGCCATCTCCGACTCCCCCCGGCCCCCGTGGCTGCGCTGCATGTACTGCCTCGTACAATGTGGCCGGTGCTGGGGGGGTTAGAGAGAGAAAGGGAGAAGTAGGGAGGTGTTTGTTCCTGCGTTTCTGGTTGAGGGAAGCTTTATGAGGACTTTGACCTTCCCCCTCAGGGCCCCTCTAAGAGGTCCCCAGCTGCAAGACGAAGGGGGAGGAGCCTATATGAACTATACATAACTGTCAAAGAAGCCCCAGTTCTTTTGAAAGGACCCCAGAACCAGACGGTTTTTCAATTAATGGTTCTGGAAGGCAGCAGCATTCCCAGCATGGAATGCATCAATAGTGCGGGAAAAAGAGAGAGGAATCTCCAGTGTACAGCCTCTAAGCACTTGGGTTTGATTAGATTAATAACGCAGGTCATGCAGATGCATCCACTCATGCATCTTATTCTGCTTATGTGCATGCACTTAATGAGTAAAAATTTAATCTGTCGCATCTATATTTTGAGACAGTTACAATACAGTCTGTGAGGCAATTAGGGTAAAATTCAGCCTGTGTGCGCTATATGGGAGATGCTGAGAAATGGGAATTTGCTGCTCATGGTGTCATCAATCACCAGCTTTAAGGATCACTGTGGGTCCCTTGTTGGTGCACGGTGCTGCCCAAAAAACTGTCATGTCTGCAACTTAAAGCGCAGTCCCAACTGAAAAGCTACTTACAGTGGTGACACATGCAAACAAAACCACAATGCACTGCAAAATTCACACATGCATGGCCAGAGCACAGGACGGCATGAAAGCATATTGGGTCATTAAGAAGGAAAGTGAGCCTGCACTAAAAGCTCCACCCTGTCAGGAAGGTGGTGTTGATATACCATCGATGACAGCACATCCAGACAGTTGTGTAATTACTTATGAATATGAAGCTTTTGTGTAAATTACCTAAAAAAAAACAGCTTTATTGCTACTGGAAGAACAACTTCATTTAAAATGAGGAGCGTTCTACTTATCCGGCTTCCTGGTCCACCTCTATTTCAACGTGACTGAGCTTCTTGTGTTTTCTCGGGGGCAAGTGGCGTTCCTATCTGCCTGATCGAAAACATGAGTCTTGTTGCTGGCTTCCAGCAGCACAGATAGGAAGGTGTTTATTGGACACAGTCAGAAAAGCCATGAGCCTTACTCCCTTATAAACAAGGCTGCCCTGTCCATACCCTGCAGACAAGCACTGAGTAAATAAGCCAGGGATCCAATTGATGCTCCTCTTGTGTCTATGTAGGTGTGTGGGTGTGTGTGTGTGTGCACTTGTCTGTTGAAGTGAGAGTGGGCTGCTGACACCGGGTTTACAATTCAACCTGCCAAAGATTTACTGTGTCTGACAGGAGGAACATCTCAAAGAAACACTCAATCAGCTCATTAAGAAGTGAGTGGAAAACAATCAAACAATACACAAGTGAGTTATACACAATGTAATGTTTTTAAAGATGTGCATAAAAAATTAATTGTATGCAGACAGGCTGTGGAGCTGAATAGAAAAAATACCAAAGGCTTGAGCTGTGGTAAGAAGCAGTCTTCTCATAAATACAAGCTTCTCCTTCTTCTTCTCCGACCACACTGTTTCCAGAGGTAGCGGCACGAAGGCATCCATCTCCTGCGTGCCTCGACACCTCCAGTCCTCCACCTCCACTCCAGCCTTCCAATTTACTGCCACTCACCTTTTTTTAATTCCATCAGCATGATGATGAAAGCTGAGCGAGCATTACGGTTCTCGCCAGTGGTCAGACAGTGAGCGAGCGAACGCAGGCCTGCATCGGTCACACTGTCAGCCAGCCAAATGGGTTAGGACAGATAGAAGCGGGGGGAGGAAAGGCAGGAGGGGCTGGACGGAGGGGGAATGTGTGGTGCCAACGGATGAGTGGCACAGTCCCTCAGTCCTCCACAGAACATAAACGCCAAAAATCTGAGGCCACGCTCACGTCCCACAGGCCACATAGAACGTGTGCTATGTATAGAGTGTAATACTCACTGGGGTCAAACGGCATTTGCACATATTTCTCTGTGTTTGTTTAAACCCTTTTGGTGGACCAGATGTCGAGTATTGTGTTGCATCAAGTCAGTTCAGATAAAGTAAACCAAGAAATAGCTGTGATAACTACAGCTGTACAATATTAGTTCAACATGTGACATGCAATAATGTTGTCAAGTATTCCGATCACAATATGACTTGCGAAAAATAAACAAACAATCAAGAATAAGCTGTTGACATCTTTGTGCTTTGAGATTTGTGCCAGATGCAACTACGCTGGGTTTGTTTTTCTTTCTCTCTCTTTTTTTTTTTGATCACATGCACATCTACGGTTCCCACCAACAGCATTCCAGAGGTGGAGAAGATTTTTGATGTTGTCTTGAGACATTTTTCCTTGAGTGTTGGTCTTTTGGTGCTTTTAACTTCTGGCCTGTTGCCACCAGGTGCAAAATCATGTTGAAATAATGGCATGAAAATTCATCTAGTGCAGTAGGGCTTTGTCTGTCTCAAATATGTTGAAATCCAGTGCACAAATGCACAACGCATGGAAACAATTATTGCAGTCAGTCTTTCCCTATATGCAAATGGAAAATCTTAACATTGTGCAGCCCTAGAGATGATATTGATTTAAATTGAATTGCTGACTAAAAATAAATTATATCAGCCAGCCAGGTCAGGTCAGCCAAAACAAACAAACAGTCAATGTCACATTTAAACAGCTGAAACAATCAAAAGTGCCAAATAGATAAATATTTAAATTGAGACGCATATCAAAAATAGAAAGGAGCTGAGACTAACATGATAATGTGTGGCAATACTAAGCTAAATAAAGCTGTATTTTGGGGTTTGGAATCTGAAGCGAGTTAAAAATGCCAAACTGTTCCACTGTGCTCTTAAGAGACTGATAAACAAGTAGGGTGAGATCTTATGGATGGACATATATGGTGTCGGCTTTCCCACTTGTAAATTAAGTTCAAGTTACTTCAAACCCAAAAACGGGCACCCAGTGACAGAAGAAGACGGTGTGGGATGGTGGGAGAGGTGCCAGATACTGTGACATGGTGTGTGATGGGTCATGCGATCAGAGCAGCCATGGGAACGGAATGGGAAACATGGGGAGTATGGCCAGTATGGACAGGCTGTGTGACGGGACGGCCATCTGGTATCACCAGTCACCAGGCGCACACCACCATATGATCAGACCTCTTCCAAGATCATCTCGACTACAATACACAAAAGCACTCATGAAAATCCCCTCCTCCATTTCCATCCTACACTCAACC